>JACEGR010001269.1:0-178475 GCA_014170235.1 Listronotus bonariensis
ATTATTGTGTTTTTAAACAGGTAATATGACTTATTACCCATGGCTATTACCCACGCTCATTACCCACGGCCGTCGTTTAAATGAGGATAGATCCTGTAATATGTATATGATTTCGACAATCCCGATTTTTAAATATGACTCCTTAGCCAAGGTTACTAAGTTTTAGTCACATATTAAGTATAAAAATTCAAGATATGGATTAATTCCATTATTTACTTTCAAAGCTCCTACGCCACAAGTTTTGTTTAAAAAAATAGCCTTTTGATGTACGAAAGGATGTAGGTACAAGAAACTGTGGTTGCAGAAAGTTAGGTATTAATTGTTTTATGTTCTGCAATGAGTTCGTAGGTATCAATTAATAGAACTCAGCTAAAACTAAGATTTTAGAAGATGATAGTAAAGCTGAGAAAAGAATAGATGCTAATTTTTTTTTTTATTTGTGACTAAATTAGGTAAACAAATAAGCTTTAATTTTTATTAAGCAACATAATACACCCAAATGCACAAAGAAAAAAGTAATAACGAATTTTTTTTTATTTAGTATTATTAAAGAATATTTTAGTAAAGGGGTTTAATGGATGCTATAATATCATAATATCATTTAATTATTTTTACTTTGAAAATTAATTAAACCTATTATATTAAAAATTTCTTAATATTCTCAAATAACTAATATTGCAGTCTTTTGTAGCTTCTATTATACCTTTAATTACAGTATTTAGACGGATCCTATAAAGTGAATTTAATCAACATAGCAATTTTGTTTTAAAGGCGATATTAAAAAATATTAGTAATACTTAATGATTTAATTGTAATTATTATAAAAAATAATTAAAGGCTTTAATTGGCTGTTTCTCTCAGTAAAACACCCTGTTTAACCAATATAAAAATAGTTTAAAAACCTTTAAAAAAACAATTGACATATTATTTATCTCTATTAGATTTATATCTTCAGCTTCCCCAATATATTTGCAATTAGCCTAGTTAGCTATATCATAACCATTTTAATTCAATGCAGACGTTTTAGTAAAATCTTTTAATTGTATAATAAAGCATATTTAATACCAAAGTTTAGTTTCACTGATACTTTATAAAAACATAAAAATAACATAAGCATTATTCAAAACTCAACGAAAAGAAGGTAGTGGGAATAAGTCCGGTAAATAAAAGACGCTGTTTTTGTTATGCGGTCCTGATTTTGGTCCTTTTAAGCTTTCGAATATTACATTATTTTCCAAAACCGGCTACTTTTGTACCAATAAACAAGATTGTTAAGACCTTACCCACATTATTTGTTTAAAGTTATTATGCATAGAAAAAAAATAAAAAAAACCATTATTTAAGGTACGTTATATCAACACCAAAGTGTACAATTTGCAAATTGCGAAAAGTGTTTTAATTTGTCTATTTTCGAACGACGCAAATGCTAAATTTGCGTTATTGAAAGCGAAATCTGTTCACGTAGCGTATGGTCATCTGTGCCACAAGTAAATGAACAAAGACATATTAAATATAATTTTATTTTAGTACCCACACATTTTACCAAGGAACCATTTCAATGATGTATAAATAGGAAACACCCTATAAAGTTTGGGATTAAACGGGTATAGTATACAAGATTAAATGTAGCCCACTTAACCTTATCTCGCTGTCATTTGGCTGTTTTGCAAAAATTAAGTTTAAACTAACCAGGACTAAACAAACATGCAAATAGCAAAAATATTGGGGACTAAAAGTATTAAATATTTTTTCTTTGGAAATAGAAATACACACTAGAAACAAGATACTATAAAGTAAAAAAACCGTTTATAATTTTTTTCATTCACATTTTAAGGTTTTAAACTCAAATTAAAGTAACACCAAGATTTTTTAAACCAGATAATAACTAGGAATCAACAAACAACCAAGTACTTACATTTTTAGAATTACCCACAGAAAAATATAAAAATATAGGCAATTTCTTAGTATTTCTATACCTAGTATAGTATATTTTCGTAGTGCATATCAAGTTTAAAGTTGGAAAACTCTTTTAATACTAAAGTTTTAAAAGTAAATTGAGTTTCTAGTTTTATTGGACACTTAAACACCTTAAAGTATTGGGTGCTAGATTAGATTTGTTTTAAATCCTTACCTAATGTAATACTTTTTAAATATATTATTTTTATAATTGCATATTTAAATGTAGATTTTAAATTAATTCTAAATATATTTTCCTTATAAGAATTTTTATTATTAGCAAAAATACAGGTAATTTACTTATACATGACTGAAAATTACATTTTAGGTTTTAAACCATGAAGAAATTTCTATAAAAATATTTTTTTCGTAAATAAATAACAAAAAAGTGTTTAATATGTAGAAAACTTACGCGGACAAAGTTTGCATTTTTAAATTTAACACACTGTGCTTTTAAACCCTTATTTATAAATGCCCTTATTACAGTCTTTAATAAAAATGATATTATACATAGGTAAAATTTTAAAATGAAACAGGTTTTTATTGCCTGAAAATTAAATTAAAAGTAAATACTTTTATATCATTACAAGCAAAACCAGTTTTTTTCCTTTAAAACCCCCAACAAAACTCAATAAAAATCTGACCAATTAAATGGATTGTCCCCAGCGGTAGAATATCTAAATCTATATTATCATCGCAAATCATTTTAAGGGCCTCTAGAGATATCGGTAAAACGAAGGATTGATCTCTCCTGAATATTTTAATGATTAAGTGGCCTACTTAAGTGTGCTAACACCTTTGAACTGATTTGGGACCTTTCTCCATTCGCATAGAAAATTAATTTCTTAAAAGAGTTTGTTATATTGGGGAAGTAAAAAAAAGAGAGAGATGCAAAAACACCAAACGCTGAAATAAAAAAAAACATTTAATTTACAGGGTGTCTCTGAATTCTTTCTCCATTCGCATAGAAAATTAATTTCCTAAAAAAAAGAGTTTATTATAATGTGGAAATAAAAAAAGCGAGAGATGCAAGAAACACCAAACGCTGAAATAAAAAAGATACAATTTACAGGGTATTTCCAAAAACGGTTTTTTCTTGTGAATATTTACCTTGCATATAAATTATTTAATATATTTAGTATCTGAACAGTTTCTCGAATGTTAACACCGGCACACAAAAGAAAACTTTTTTGCACCGGACGCAAACTATCTACGGGTATGTTTTTCGACCCTTTAAATCCGAATTTTAAGTCAGTTTAGGCCGTACGAGTCCCAATGTTAAGCAAATTGCAAAAAAACTTAAAAAATGGTACAAATTTTCTCTAACTCCTACTGTTTTTTGCAATTTATTTAAAATTGGAGGGTGTAAGGCCTAAATTAATTTAAAATTCAGGTTCAGCGGGTCAAAAAACATGCCTGTAGATACGTCGCATCCGCTGTACATAAAAGTGTTTTTTTGGTGTTCACTGGTGCATATTTGAGTTTTTTTCTTTGTACACCAGACGCAAACTATTTAGAGGCATTTTTTATGGCCCGCTGAATCGAAATTTCAAATTAGTTTAGGCTGTACGGGTCCTAATTTTAAGTAAATGGCAAAAAACCGTAAGAAATAGCTAAAATTTTTACGAATTTTTACGGCTTCTTGCAATTTATTTAAAATTGGCACCCATACGGCCTAAACCGACTTAAAATTCTGATTCAGGGGATTGAAAAACATACCTGTAGATAGGTCGCTTCTGGTGCACATTAAACTTTTTTTGTGTGCCGGTTTAATTGTTTGAATGACATTTATTTAAATGGACAATTATTCAAAAAGATAATTATTTGAATTGTCCTTTTTTTAAATGGGTAATTTTTCAAAATAGTTACTTTTATTATTTTATGTCATTTTTAAACATTTTCACTTATTTATTTAAAAGTTGCCGTAATACCTTTAAATTAAAAAAAAGCTTCTATGTAAGTAGGGATTAGTTTTGATTAGTTCTGGTTAGTTTCTGTTATATACGGTGATTTCTTAAAATTTTAAGAAAAGATAATCTTCTAGGTAGATATTAGTGTGGGTGTATCTAAGTTGCTAGACGGTGGTTAACTTAATAAAATTACCTAATCGAATCTTGGCGATGGCGATCGGTCCCTTACCAGCCCTCAAAAACGTATCTTTAAAAACTCTGAGTTTGAACAAGCATCTGTTTGACTCACTGTTCATTTGGAAAACTGTCCTTCGGAAAATTCAAAAACACTCCCAGATTCAATTTATTTACTTGTTTTTTATCATTTCAAAAAAACATAATTTAAAGTGTGGTGGCTAGGGTAGTTGCCATGGTCACCTTGGAATATATCTGGCCGATTTGGGTGCTGTTTATATGGAAATCATTTAGGAAAAGTGCAAAGATTATTGGGAAATAAAAACAATAAAATACACTTTGTTAGAAAATTGAAAAAAAACATACACGGTGAATTGAGAACCTCCTCGTTTTTAAAGTCGGTTAAAAATATCTAGGGATTCAGATTTGTCATTTTATTACTCTATCAAACAAAAAAAGCTAAAGGATTAGAAAAAAAAATACATTATGTGACATTTTTCATATTGTAATCTATTATTTAATTTGTAACGTTGGGCCTTATAGCTGATTTTTAATTGTTTACAGTTTAAATGATTATAACTTATTATAATATATATTTTTATTAATGTCGTTGGTTGGTTAAAAAATACTCACCAAATTAAATAAAATTTTATTTTATGCAAAAAACCCAATTGTTAAAACAACTGCAAATAAAAAAAAATGTTTTACCAAGATACAAGCTAGCATCATGTATCGTCTTGATCAGAATTTTATTGTGAACATGATTTCGCAAAATACTTCATAAGAATACTATTCTTTTACATTGGCGCCTATACCTCCTTGTCTACCTATACTTTAAGCACTTTATATTGATAATAAATAGCTTGTGAGTAACTACGGTAATCACTGAATTTTTAAACAAATAAAATACATTTTTATTATCCTAACTTTGCCGTCCAACAGAAAAACACCGTATGTGTATATTATAGGCCTATTCACATAGGGTGTTTTTCGTTGGACGGCAAAACTAGTATTTTGGACTTTTAAACCATTTTTTGTACAGGTGTGTTTCTTAATTTGTGGTACCTAAAGTATAAAAATAGTGGATTTGCTAGCTTTATATTTTACTTGTTTGTTAATAATTTAAGAATTATTGGGTTAACCAAGTTCTTTTAATTTCTGTAATAACAAGCTGGGTTTTTTAGCATAATTTTTACTTTTAACTATTAAAATTTGCACTTTTTATGCCTTTGTTAAATTTTCTAAGATAAAAAAACTTTTAACTTTTCACGGTAGGAGTCTTATAAAGTTTAATTTCATTTTGTGTAATCCCATCTTAGCGTTATTAAATATACCTGCAGGTGTGCTGTCTATAAAAACATGTTTTTCTTATTAGAAAAAAACAAGTAATTATAGGCACCCGGTAATGTTAAAACATATTACCCAAAATAATCCAGTAATGCGTAATAAGAAAATATGGGGTCTTTTTAATAAAACTTTAGCCATATTTGAATATTAAAAGAAAATCTTTAAAATTTGATAGCAAAGATATTACGAATTCATAAATTTGATAAAATATAAGTGTTCCGTTACAGCGTATTAAAATTAAATTTAAGAATTCCACCCAATTATAAAAAGGGAATATTGTATTTTGGGGTATTATTAAAAAACTTAAAATTATTACTGCATATTTGATTTAAAAAGTAGAACATACAAAATTTCCACCTATCAATGGTATACTTGAGAAATCATAGACTCCTTATTAGGGTGAAGTAAAAAAGCTCTCATTTTTAAATGAAAAAGAAATTAACCAAGACAGTTACATCAGCCATACTTAGTTTTTTTTTCACAAGAGCTTGCTAAAATCCAAATATATATTCGGCCTTCCCAAAGTTATTATTATTTTTCACAATATTTAAAATGATTAAGGTAAAAATACAATATTAATATATTTTCTATGGCCCCTATAACTACCTAAGATCAAGAAATTATTGCAATCACTAATATAGTTTTTATAAAAAAATGTATTTTTATTTTACCCCCTTGTCTCCCTTCCATAGCAACCTTAAATTTTACACAAATTTTTAAATATGTTTTTATTTAAATTGACTTTAATAAAAAAAACAACCAAAAACATTACTAAATGGAAAGGGTGTAGCTGTGTGCACGTGGAATTATAGGAAGAAGAAATGAAAGTGGTGTATTGTGTGGTGTTGTGTGCAAAATTTTAATAAATAAGCGTAGCAGAGCGCTTTCGGTAAAACCGTCTTCAGTGCTACTAGTCACAAACGGGAGTCATAGCCCTGGAGTACATAAGTCGGTCAACAAAAGTTTGAAAAACAGTAATTGACATAACAAGCAAACAAGTCACATATTAAAATTTGTTTATAACATATCCCTAGCAAAGGAGTGATAATTTTAGAAACTATTTGCTGCTAAGAGCCCAGCATTTTCAACCATTTTGTACATTACCAAATGGTTAATTAAACAAGGTTTATATCTAGTCCAACAACCTTTAATAAGGAAGGTGTTTTAGAAATTTTAGGGTTTTTGAAAAGTTTAAAACACTGTATCTTGGAAACGAAAAATTTGAGTACCTATGTTGAAATTAACTTTTATAAAATTGGCTTAGGAATACGCTCCTAAATTTTCTTACTGCAATTAGGAAACACCCTGTATAAAACCACAGGACATATTAGGGCATTACTTTTGAGATTATTGCGAATTCTCATTAAACCATGGGAGTAGGGTTTAAAATTTTAAAATATGTCAATGTACATCTTTTAACTTTGCTTTTAATTTATTTTGCATTTAAGACAAATGATTATTTGTAGTAACGCAAGGTATTTTTTTTCTAAAAAATAGTAATGTCTTGATTATATTTATTTTAAGCAACACAAGGTCTATTTTTAACTATACCTTTTTTATTTTATTAACTTTTAGATGAAGCTACAATAAAAAAATTTTTGTCTGATTGGGTAGAAAGTAAATTTCTTTACTTTTAATTAGATTCTTCTGATAACTATATTTTGTGATAAGTTAAATATGTTTGGTTTGTCTGTATTTTATAAAACTTTTTTATTTTTAAGTTGTTAAAATTTAACCAGCTACAGATAATGTAAAGGAAAGGTTAACAAAAACATCTTACAGGGTGATTAAAAGTTTTTGGCAAAAATTAACAATTTTTAATCTCTCAGTGTGATGTGCTGTTAAAAGACAGTTATGAAATTTGTAATAATAAAAATAATAATAAAATAAATTAAAAATAAGTTAGGGTATATTTTATTCGCAAATAAGATTACTGCTTTTTAACAACACATTGGACAGGGCGATTAAAAGTTATTTATTTTTGCCAAACATTTTAAATCACCCTAAGGAATATATTGTTTACGGTAAATAACAACGGTTATGCTAAAGTAATAGCTTTACCTTTCCTTAATATTTTCTTTTTTCATTTGGCTCAATAACTTAAATAATATTAAAAGAGTTATGGCCATATAAATTAAAGCATTTTTGTATTGAAGAAAATCGGGCTGGTGCCTTAATTCCTTGGAAAAGTGTATTTTAGTTCATTTTGAAGAAACCTAATTTTGCTAGTAAAGAAAGATTTATTAGATAATAAACCTTTTATCACATTTGTACTGTTTTAGGACTTAAATTTTAAAGTTTTTTTTTATTACAAAATAAATATTTTATGAATGGTTTCGAATATTGTTGTTCCAGTTTTGTTATTTAATAAATAAATTTATTGGGGTGAAGTTTATATAATATTAAAACATCTTGCTTTTTGTTAAGGCTAATAGAATTTATAATTCTTTACTTTCTTCTTTGCCAAGAGCCTTGTTACATTGTTGCACATGATCTGGATAAAATTTTCGATGACTCTTGTTGTAGACACTGTAGGTTGAACTAGGCAGTTTCGACTACTATGCGTTTTTGAAGGGGTTCCAGGGTTTTTGAAATACTGGATTAAGTTATACTTTTAAACTTCAAAAGTTTTTTTTTCATTTTTAATTTAAAATATACCATCACAAAGTAACGCATAACTTACTCTAATATCTTTTTTAATTATTTAACCAACAAGCAATTTATAAGCCAAGCATAATCTTCCTTGTAGACGGAAGATAAAATATTATTTTTTAATCCACCTACATCAGTTTTTTTCTGTTAATTCTAATTTTCCAACTGCCTACCCAAACATAACAGTTTGCGGTAATACACTAAAGCCAGGCCTTTGATGTATTAAAATCCATTACGGCCGAAGAAGCATCCAGCGCGATGTCTCCCGAACAATATGTTTACTTTATTTAATGAGGTGCAGGATACAGAATACGGCCCTTTGTGTATTTTGCCCTTGTCAACGTAATGTTGAGAAGGTATTCTTCTTTAGGACCTTTTAATGGGTTATATTTTATTTCTTTTTTTTTTCATGATATTACTATTTTTTATTATTATTTTTCACTCGCCAAAAACATAGAATTTAATACAATTTTTAAAATATGCAAAAACACAACCACAAATTATAATGACTTAACACGCACCCCTTGATCTATCAGAAAATAAATAACATCAAACAAGAATTAAAATCTACTTTTTAAGTCTGCAGTTGAACAATACATTTGACATTGACGGTGACAGGTATAGGTTATTGCATTTCGTTATTGAATTTTTTTATTCACTATATACAGGGTGGCCTACCATTTGACACGCTTTTGTAGCTAAATAACTATAGGGTTTAAAACAAAACCCTAATTTGCGAAACATATAATAGAGGTTAGATAAAGTAACAGTATTTAGTTATTTTAGTCTAAACAGGTTGTCTTGAAAAGTGTGACGTAATAAAGATGGAATTCTAACTTTTCAAAATTTGGTACAAGATAGGAAAAATTTTGACCCTATTATACATAGGTCAAATCAAGATCAAATATTGTAGAGGGTGTTCAAAAACTAAATTTACTTTTTAAGCAAATTAAATAGCAATAAATCTTATTTTAAATATACAAGACCCAGTATTTTTTTACACCTTTTATTAGCAGGTTGTAACTATCTATCTATCAATCTATCTATCTGGCTGCCTATGTAACGGAATCTTTGAGCCTAATTTTAACCAACTTCCAGCTATTCGATTTCTTTGAAACTTTGCACACGTATTAAGGAAACATGACAATGCAATAATCTGCAAACAGTATCCCGTTATCTTTTTTGGATCGCCAGGAAAAAAAATTCCATTATATTATAAAAACAACACCTAGGTTGCCATCTGTTGGCAACATTTCAAACTTTGCTATTAAATGAAGAAGAAATTTTTTAGTGGGTTGCAATATGTTGGCAACGGTCCAAACATTGCCTGGATTGCCATCTGTTGGCAAAATTTCAAACTTTGCTACTTAATGAAGAAGAAATTTTTAGTGAGTTGCAATCTGTTGGAAAAATTTTAAAATTTGCCACTCTTGTTCATTAAAAAATTTTTCGCCATTTTGTCAAAAGTAGCAGAAACTAAAAAATGAAAAATAATTAATAGTTTAAAAAAACTAAAAAACACGCTTTTATATGCAACCGAACTAAAAATTAGAAAATAATTTTTCATTAAAAAAATATTGTCATTTCATAGTAAAAAGCGTGGGGTGATAAATATATTAAATGTTATAATTATTATATTTGCAAATATCTATGATGGAAAAGTTATGAAAAAATAGTAAAATGCACCCCACGCTTTTTACTATGAAATGACAATATTTTTTTAATGAAAAATTATTTTCTAATTTTTAGTTCAGTTGCATATAAAAGCGTGTTTTTTAGTTTTTAAACATATATATATATATATATATATATATATATATATATATATATATATACATATATATATATATATATATATATATATATATATATATATTATACAAAGTATTTTACATCCTTTAAAGAAGAAAGAAGAAAGTCAAAAGAAAACATCCTGCTTTTCTATGCTATCCACCACGACTCTCTCCCAAACCGGTTTCGCCTGCCTTACAGGAATCATCAGTGAGGCTGTATAGAGTCGTGGTAAATAGCACAGCAAACCAGCGTCTACTTATTAGACAAGTTTCATTGTCCAGCGGTAGGATATTAAATCCTGCCGTTGATGCCCTACTGAAATCGCATTCAGTAAATACGAGCATCAATTGTAGCGGGGTGGCTATGTATGTTAAAAGCACAAGGAAAAAATTTCCTACTGTCTTGGTGTATTATACAAAGTATTTTACTCCCTTTAAAGACAGTCAAAAGAAAACATCCTGCTTTTCTACGCTATCCACCACGACTCTCTCCCCAGACCGGTTTCGCCTGCCTTACAGGAACTCATCAGTGAGGCTGTATCGAGTCGTGGTGAATAGCATAGAAAACCAGCGTCTACTTATTAGACAAGTTTCATTGTCCAGCGGTAGGATATTAAATCCTGCCGTTGATGCCCTACTGAAATCGCATTCAGTAAATACGAGCATCAATTATAGCGGGGTGGCTATGTATGTTAAAAGCACAAGGAAAAAATTCCCTACTGTCTTGGTGTATTATACAAAGTATTTTACTCCCTTTAAAGACAGTTAAAAAAAACATCCTGCTTTTCTATGCTATCCACCACGACTCTCTCCCCAGACCGGTTTCGCCTGCCTTACAGGAACTCATCAGTGAGGCTGTATCGAGTCGTGGTGAATAGCATAGAAAACCAGCGTCTACTTATTAGACAAGTTTCATTGTCCAGCGGTTGGATATTAAATCCTGCCGTTGATGCCCTACTGAAATCATCGCATTCAGTAAATTCAGAGCATCAATCGTAGCGGGGTGGCTATGTATAGTGGATCTTTTCTTTTCTGTGCTTTTAACATATATGTATATATAATGCCTTCTGCCTGGGAAAATAACTTCATGAAAATAATTTTAGTTTAAAAGCCATTTGCCTAGGTGAAATGTATTTGCCGTTGTCGTCTTTAGGCAAATGACTATGATATATTTAATAAGCAATATGTTTATTAAGGCGTTGTTTGTTGTTATTATTATATGTTGTGTTGCATTTAAATTAATGAACGTTAAGAATGTATTTTTTTTGAATTTCGTATTTTGTTTATATGTTTATGTTTTTTTTTTTTTATAACGGGTCTCTTATTTTTCTAGGAATAAAATTAGATAAAGCTTACTTTTATTTAAAGGTAATTTTGAAAATAATTAGAGTATATAAAAATATATAATTTGTACAAAAAAATACACGTGTGAGTGGGTGGGAAGGGGGTTAGTTTAAAAACCTACAAAGTATCACTAGGAAGGGGAGGGTCAAAATTTTGTTAAAAACATTACGTAATTAATGGATGCTCTTTACAAATAGTTCTATTTCCATTTGCCTAAAATTTTTTAGGCAAATGGTATCAACTAGCTTAAATGCCATTTGTCTAGGCAAATAGCAGTTGAAAATGAAAAAAAATACGATCCACTAGGCAAAATGCATACATAAGTGAATAATAATTAAAAGTATGCCAGGATTTTTTTTTGTAAAAATTATAGCTAGTGTTAAATAAAATTGGTTTTTATTTTTCAATTTTAAAGAGAACAATATAAAACTAGTCTACCTTTAATATTTTAAATAACCCAAATTGTACAAAAGCCAATAGGCAAACAACCTTAAAGATAATAATTCCCGATATATTAAGGAATATTTGGTTCCGTTTTTTTTGAATCTATTCATTTAATAATGAAATAAAATTAAAATCGTCTTTATTGGTATACGAAATTAATTTTGTAAAACATATTGTCTGCGGTTACGTATGATTGTGGATGAATGCGACCCAAGTTAAATTACAAGCTGAGTTAACATTTATTTGAGATCTTGTTATTTGATTATTAATATGAAAATAACCTTATTTTATACTTTTTTTAAGGCTTTAAAAGAAAATTTAAATCAAGACAAATTATAAATTAATTTAACAGTAAAATTTTAATAAATATGACATTATACTTCTCAGACGATGAAGACGAACTAAATATTATTAACATTATCTCAAAAATCTCAGTATAGAATATACACGTCGTGCCAGCTCGATACATCATATTTAATTTTTGTTTGTTAAATACTCGCGTAGATAGACCTCTCAGACAAAGAACACCGGCACGTGTAAACATTTTCTAATGAGATGACCATTGGTCTCGCTTTGTTGTTATTTCCACGTATTGTCAAGAAAATAATAAAAACTTTTTAAACTCCTGTACTTTTTTCGTTAAACCTTATTTTATAAAAAAATATATCTATTTGCTGTCACCAATTGAGGCATTTGTAATATGTCTCTATTTGACGTTACTTAATAGTTTAAGTACAAAACTTACTATTTTTCTAAGCAAAATAATAAAGACAATTTTTTTGTTAATTCTTTTTGCGATATCTTCCTAATGATTGTCTTTTGACCCCACTTTTATAAAAAAATAACCCCCTAAAATTTTTGCATTTGTTTGGAAACACCCTGTATATACTTTAACTGGTAATACTTTAGTTTTGGTTTTATAGAATGATCAGTTGTTTTTCTTGGCGCTGAAATATTCCTGACATCTTTTTTCTAAAATGACAAACATTCTTCTTTTAAATATTTATTAGGAACTTTGACAAAATTTTAGTAGGTATTAAACGTGTCTTCCAGTTTTATTTTTGCTAATTGATTAATATAAAATATATAAATAAACAATAAAAATACAAGGAAACTAAACGCTTTTAATTATTTAGGTTAGGGTAACGATTTTTCGACAGTTTTTAATAGTTTTTACAAGCATATGCCGCCTAACGGCGGCATCTACCAAGAAAATAAATAGAAACCTCCGGTTTTATCAATTTAATTTAGGACTTCAGCGGCTTTTACATACGTAAATGGACAAAACCGCCGAATGGCCGTTTTCTCCTTATAACTAAGAAAAACCACTTATCTCAAGTTCCATCGTAATATAAAAATTCTCAAAGTGGGACATTCGTTTTTTCATACAAAAGAATGGCTTTTTTTAAAATGTGACTTGACTCTACAGGGTGTCCCATTTAAAATAAATATTTTTTGAAAAAAAATTATTGGAAAAACTACTTATAGGTATTATTACATTAAAGGTATAAGGTCACCTCAAGAAAAAATAAAAGTATGAAAAGATCCAACCCAAATGATAAAATAAAATACAGAATGTTGCACTTAAAATAAAAAAGTTTTGAAGGTTGTATTTTTTCTCCGCTTTCCACTGTTTGCTTTAGCCTGTCCGGACCAGGTAACTCTAAAAATATTTGAAAATAAAAAATGTTCTGAATTTGCAGTTGTTTTAAAGGAAACTACAATATATTCCAAATTTTAAAATTTATTTCTTATAACCTAAAACAAAAGAAAAGCGTTTAAATGTAAAGAGAAATTTAACAAAAATATAAAATATAGGCTTATTTAAAAAATATATACCGTCATGCTTTTGTGAGCAATGCTGTATGTTACAGTTTTAAGAAATTCAGCCTAGTACCATTCTTTTTATATGACAAAACGAATGTCCCACTTTAAACATTTTTAAATTTTGAAAAAATTGCGATGTCTGGGTGGTTTTGAACATCAAGGTTTCACTGTGCATTTGGCCAGTGCCATGTTTATGTAAACGTTTTTTAATTTTTTTAAGGTAAAATCTGCTCCAAGATTTTTGAACAACAATTTGTAATACCCTGTATACCATAATTAAAAAATAAATAACTTAACTGTGAAAAGTGAAAAAATATCTAAGAAGGTACAAGGAAAACAAATAAAACTTTTGCACGTCTAAGGTTCTTTATTCTCATGCAGGCTAAGGATAAAGAATAGCTTGCTACCTTTATCTTTGTAAAATACTAGGTTAATAAATTTGTTGCGAAGAAATACAAAGCTCAAAGCGAAATCGCACAAAAAGGACATATGTTTTAGGCAAAAAAATAATTACTTTGCGGGTCTTTGTTTTTAAGAACCACTGTTAAGTTATTTTTTTACCCTTTCAAACCCTAGTTATTTAAATAATTATATTTTTAGAAACTTATACTTTACCATTACTACTTGGAACAATAATTTCATTAAATACAACGTGTTTTCTAACTACGGTACGAAACTAAAGAAAATAATATCTTTGGGGTTTTTAGTTAAAAAAATGTTCCTATAAACCTATGTACTGGCTTGCTTCATTTCTAAGATACGTTTTAAGTTTATAAAAAATAGTGTTTTTAAATATTTAAAACACACTTACATAAAGTTTGATTCACTTGTTCATTGTAATAAAACGCTTGTCAAGCTCTCCCTTAATTAGGATTATTTATTTCAGTGGCGTCTCAGTGGGCACCTTAGCCAATATAATTGAATTTTATTATTAAGGAACACAACTAACTTTTTAAAAATTTATATATTTTACCGAATAAGCAATTAAAAATGCAACCTGTTTAGTCTTTTTTCATATTAGCAACTTTAATTTTTCCTAAAAAGTACCAATAGACAATATGATATATTATGTAAAAGAAGTAAGCAATTATTAGCGGTAGCCGTTGTGTATTTTATTGAAAATCGGTAAAAAGAAGAAACTTAAAAGGTGTTGTTTTTATTGCTTAATCGAAAAAAACTTTTACAAAAAGTCAGTGGCGTACTTGTTTCCTCCATAATATTGTCTGTGGTGCCCACTGAGCCGCCACTGGACCCATCTTTAGGCAGAGCTTCAACGTCTTATTACATTACGTGAAGCAACATAAGGGTATAAAATTTTGTTCAATTTAGTTAAATATATTTGGTTATTCTTGTAATATTTTTATTTTATATTTTTATACTACACTATTTTCATACAGTATCGCCACTACATTATTTTTTTAATTTAATTTTTTACAAAATGTGAAAACAGCTAATCTAAAATGCAAAATATACAAGAGTAATTAGAATATAAACCAGGTATTGCACATATTAAACAAATTAGAACGAATTTATATTGCATAAAAAAGATATTTATTATTTTATACTTTGAATCAAAGATTTTTGCACTGTTAATACTAATTAATAGTTATGACAAAATTCCTGATAATAATAGGCAGAGCTACAATAAACAAAACTAATTATAATAATTTAATTTAAAAATATACAAGTTTATTATTAGGTTGATATATTCCTCTAAACATAGTATAGAATGCAAGAAAATAAGAACATTTTTTAAATAAAATTATGTTCAAAAATGCTTTCTTCCAAAATACAGGGTGCTTAACCATTACATTACATTTTTTGCTAAAAAGTTTCTTATAAAATTTTACCAATGGTGTATGACCAAGATTTGTATTAAATTTTTTTCTTAAGGAAAAAATAGTACACAATTTATGTTTTTTTTTTTTGATCAGTGTTATTAAAAAGAATATATTTACTTTGGAGTTGGTTTGGTCTCTGGTTATTTTTTACAAGAACAGTTTACGTTTAAAAATAAGAGCTATTTAATGCATGCAAAATCGTTAAAATCTGATATGCTGTTTTGTATGTAAAATTTGTTTTTAAGTTTTAATTTTTTTATTAAATTACAATTGTAGTATTGTAGGTTTTTAACCTTTTTATTTATAAATTAGACAAAAACGAATTTTACAAAACACCATATCAGATTTTAGCGACTTTCCGTGCCTCAAAATGGCTTTAATTTTGTTAAACAAAAACCGTTTGTCCTACTAAAAATATCAGGAGACCAAATTAACTCCAAAGTAAATGAATATTTAACAATAATATTAAATCGCAAAAAAGCAGAGGGGTAATATTTTTTTCTTAAAAAATTTCAATACAAGTCTTGTTCGAACGCCTTTTTCCTTACTTTTACAGCAAGAAAAGGTAATGTAATGGTTAAAAGAAGTGTACCAAATTTATGTGGACATATCTGAAGTGGTTGAAAAGTTATGATAATAAAGGCAGTTTTTTTCCAAAACTTTATCTTCCTGATATTTCGGAGACAAAACATTTTCGAACATAATTTTATTTGAAAAATATTCTTATTTTCTTGCATTCTATACCGTGTTAAGAGGAATATATCAACTTAAGAATAACCCTGTATTCCTATTCGCCTAAAATAAATAACTGCATTAAAGCAATAAGGTGCTGTTATTTAGTTGGTTAATATTTTTTTAATAAACTTTGCGTTCCATGTAAAGAGTAAATTATTTTTTAGCATATTGTCGAACAATATAACCTAATAAAAACCACGTTTTTTAAATTTATAAAGTTTAGACATAGAATAAACAACTTCAAGTAGGTAATAATGCAAATTCCTAACAAATTTTTAATTAAATTTTAAGAAAATTTTCACATTCCTAAAAGTTTGGGCAGTGTATTAATTACTTGTTCTAAAAAATTTAACCTCATTTTGGGAAAGAATTGTGGAAAAACTTTTATGTACATTATAATATTATAAATTATGCTATATCAGCATATTGGCCACTGAAAAATACAAATATTTTCAAGAAAATACCTTTTAAATAGATAGAAAGTATTTGTTTAAATATTTGTGTAGCCCACGATGGCTAAAACATAATAATAAGTCTAAATAAACATACAGGGAGTCCCAATTGTCCGAGAAAGTTCAATATTTCTTTGTTTATCGAGTTATAACAAACAAAATTAATATAAATGTTGTAGGGTTTTTAAACGTGCATGTCACAAAATTTTTTGATGTATAGAGTGTTCCAAAAAGTTATGTCTAAAAGCTAGTTTTTTAAATTGTTACCCTAATTTTGTTTGCATAATTGATTCAGCATAAAATATTGCATATAGTACGCTATTTTGTTATAGCACTTGTTACGATGTTGCCACGCTATTTATAACTTACTGAAACTTTGATAAAAAACAGGATACTTGAAAATTTGTCGAATCGAAAACAAATGACCTGATTATGAATACATAGCTAGATGTTTTAGAACACTACACAACAGAATACAGGGCATTTTTTATAGCAATGTTGCATATTCATAACATTTAAAATGCTTAAGCTTAATTGTTTTAAGTGGTACCCTGTGTAATAAGCCATTTTTAAATTAAAGAAATAAAAATAGGACAAATTTCTTTGGCGACTCCTATACCAAAAATGTAAGGTTTTAAAAATATTTAGGATTTTTGAATAATGCATGACAGAAAAAATAAAAAGGGAACTTTGTTATTATCAAATCAAACACGTAGTACATTTGTCAATATTCCTAAAATATTTTTTATCTAAGAATGAATTGTAACATGTAACATATAGTCATGGCTTTTTTAAAAAGAATGCATTTATCGACTTGCGAATAATTGTTCTCTATTTTTGTTGTGTGCACTACTTATAATGTTGAAAGTAATTTTTATTGTTAAATCATATTTTAAATCTTCATGCTGTAAATTTTTAGAGGCCAATAAATGCTTAATTTCTAAAAATAACCATATCTAATATTATATTCTTTTAAAGGGTCATAACTTGGATAGGTGACCGCCAACCACCCGGTGCTCGAGGGTCCGCGGACAGACCGAGTAGCAACCATATAAGTTATGGAATAAATGACGTGTGAATAAGAAGAAGTAGGGTCAAAGCACAATAAGCCTCTATGGCTGCAGCGCACCACCTTGGGGAGCAGTGGTCAGATCTAGGTGGAAGACCCGAATAGGGCAAAAAAGAGAATGCTATAAGAAATACTCTGTATCCAGTGAACATTATCTTACAGGGATTATTTCTGTTGTCCTTAGTGTTTTAAAATATTAAGGTAAGTTAAGCTAATAACTAATTTGTTATTCTTTTTACCTTATTTTCGGGTATCTCGTTTTTAACCAAAGTTTCAGTAAATTAGAGATAACGTCTCAACATCGCCACAAGTGCCAAAATAAAATAGCATACTAGATGAAAATTTTTATGCTGAATCGAATTATATAAACAAAAATAGGTGTAAACAATTAAAAAAAAACTAACTTCCTAGCTATACCTTGGTTTTTGGGACCCTCTATATTTATTCAAATAATTTTAGGATATGCACGTTTAAAAACAATTGGGCCACCCTGTATGTTCGAAAAGACTTAACTTTTAAGATACAAAGTGGTCAAATTAAAAAAAGTCTTTTTTTTACACTATAATTTAAAAGGATAAAATGTAGACGACATACGTAGGATTGCTGGATTAAGCCTTAAACCGTGAATCGACTGCTTTAGCGCCAGATCGGAAGGAGCGCAAATTGAAGGTAAAAGGAAAGTCAAACTTAGGAGTGTTTAAATTATTAAGAAGTGGTTTAAACCAAGGAATGGGCGCCAAGTAAAGAAATGAAGCAGAAAACTAAAAGGCGCAATTTGTTACCTGATGACCTTTTTAATTTTTCTAGCTTAGACCTGGCCCTGCAAAAAGTAAATTTTCTCAAATTTAAATATCCTTAAAACCACTTGACTGTTCATATTATTATCAACTTTAACTACGTATACCTACCCTTTTTAGGTAAAAAATGTTAAGAAATAAAATTAATGTATCTATAAGATTTATACAGAGTGGATTAAAAAATATATTTCGTTTCAAATGACTTCAAGATATTTTAGGTGATGCTCTAATTTTTACAACAAAAATAAGAACAATTTTGGTCCATACTTTCAAAACCCCTAAAGCCAAATATTTAGACGATAATTAAAACGATAGTTAGGTAAATAACAAGTTATCTATATTTTAGCCTTAGGAATTTGAAGTAGTGTTGCACCATATTTATAATTAATCCTACCAAAACATTAATAATAAAGGTAAGAACAGTTCAATATTAAAATAACGCCTGGCTATGTGCTTCGCTGCAAAAAGATCTAAATAAGTGCCAAGTTCTGTACAACATTCAAATATGTATAAGATTCTAAAATAGGTTAAGAGTTATTTAACTTATTTAAATATATATTTCTTTTTAAATTCTGATAAAAACTGGCTAAGTTAAATCTAAACTATTTTGGAATTTCACAAATATTTTTCTAATAATACTAAGAAATAAGCTAGGGTATTTGGCAATATCTACTATGCAGGGTGATTCAATAATCGATCACGAAACTTAAGGAGGTGATTCTACTTGACAAAATAAGGGTAGAGCTTCATATAATTTTTTTCAAAATGTTATTCGTTTTCGAGTTACAAGCCGTCAAAGTTTAATTTTTTATTTTTCGCCATATTGCATTTATTTTTTAACCAATCTAGTTGATATTTGGCACACAAATCGAGCTTTGCAAATTGTAAAATTCTAAAACAGAAGTATTTTTTAAATACCGCCAGAGGGCACTTTACCTAAAACTTAAAATTTAATTACATCAGAACTTTTTATTTTGACAGATATCATGAAGCTGGGGGCGCCATTCTAAGACAATCAAAAACCTAAAAATAAGGTACTCTTTATTAAAGTCGATAAACCTCACCGTTTAGGCACCAATGGACATCAAAGTTTTTATTAATTTCAATCAAATTACCTACATACATACAGGGTATCCAGTAACTCAACCGACAAACTTAACCAAACGATTCAACAAAAAAAAAAAATGTAAACATATATCCTAAACGTCTTAGTTTTTAAACTACGAGGTGTTAAAAATTAAAAAAAAGTTTTTTTTTATATTTAACCCGTAGTTCAAAAACTAAGACGTTTAGGACATAATATGTTTATAAGGGGTTTTTTTTCTTATTTTCTGTTGTAGAATCGCCCCGTAAAGTTTGTCGGTTGATTTACTGGACACCCTGTATGTATGTAGGTAATTTGATTGAAATTAATGAAACCTTTGATATCTATTGGTGCCTAAACGGTAAGGTTAATCGACTTTAATAAAGAGTACCTTATTTTTTAAGTTTTTGATTGTCTGAAAAATAGCGCCCCCTGCGATATCTGTCAAAATAAAATAGTTAGGATGTAAATAAATTTTAAGTTTTAGGTAAAGTGCTCTCTGGCGGTATATAAAAAAGTACTTTTGTCTTAAAATTTTAGAATCTGCAAAGCTCGATTTGTGTGCCAAATATCAACTGGATTAGTTAAAAAATAAATGTAATATGGCGAAAAAACCAAAATAAAAATTAAACTTTGACGGCTTGTAACTCGAAAACGAATGACATTTTGAAAAAAATTAATTAAAGCTCTACCCTTATTTTGTCAAGTAGAATCACCCCTTAAGTTTCGTGATCGATTTTTGAATCACCCTGTATACTACTGGTATATATTTTATAGTTATTTAGGAAAAAATTAATAATATATTTTTAGGAAAGAAATTATATAAAAATAACAAATTACGAACTACAAATTTAAGAAAACCAAATTGTCTTAAAATAAATTAAAAGACAACAAAGAAGAAAAAAAGACAAGCAAATGCTTTAAACTTCCTTACTATTAACGATACTTCTGCTCTCTAAGTTCATGTAATCCTATTCCGGCAAAAAGAAAAGCTAGTAGTTTGTTAGGTTTCTCTAAGTTAAGTTCTGAGTTAATAAATTTTCGAGCTTGGAATAGCATGTTTGCAGAAGAAACCGCTTGCGATTACAAAGAGTTTTCTCAGTAAGTTATAAATATTACTTTTTAAAAGTATTTGGTATTTTTACCATTTTATCTTTAAACAGTTCGTGATTTAAAACTAAATTGGTCTACAATATTTGATTTACACTTTTTTATTTTTAAGTCGTTTAAGGGTAAGGCTTTACAATTTACCATAAAAAAGAAAACGTGTTTTTAATATGTTTTAATCAAGTAATGTGTGTCAATAGAGCGTTAAATTTAAAAATTTGGAAGAAGAAAAGAAAAAAATAAGGTCAGTAAGATCTTTAATTCATATAATAGATATCTTAAAAAGGAAAGTCACCTACCAAATATTCTTTAGGATTTGTGAACAGCGCCTCAAAAACTTCCCTTTAACAAGTTTTTACAAACTAGGCGGTAGGCCTTATAAATCGGTTATGCAGGGTGTTTCCTAACTTCGGTACGAAATTTAAAAGGATGATTTCCTAAGTCTTTCTATAAAAACAAGTTTTTATAAACATATGTCTGGACTTGTTTTATTTCTAAGATAAAGGGGTTAAAGTTTTTAAATATCAAAAAAACCCTTTAATCAATTTAAATACCATTTGGTATATTTATTTAATATTGTAAGGTGCTTGTAAAGCTCTGCTTAAACTAAAATAATTGGGTCCCAGTGGTAGCGTGCCTTGGAGGGGCCCCGTATCACAATGAGTTAGAAGATCAAAAAATTAAAAAGTTCCCACTTTCCAAAAACATTGTTTTTAAGGCCCAACTTTTCTAATTTAACCGACTATTTTACAGTTTTCTATCACACATATTTGGGCCCCCATAGCCCGGGGCCCCGTATCATTGATACGGCGGTAGCTACGCTCCTGTTGGGTCCAGTAGCGTCTCAGTAGGCACCACAGCTAAGCTTATTAGGAAAAAAAGTGCGCCACTAACTTTTTATAGGGTTTTATATTTTTTCTGACAAAGCAAATTAAAATCAAACTTTCTAGTCTTTTGTATTTTCTTTGTATGTACTTTCGTTTTCGAGAAAACATAATTTTTTTAGTACCTATAGACAGCATCATATAAAAGCAAAAATTAAAATTAAACAATGATTTGTCCCAAAGTAAATAAGCAGTATATTTTATCGTCATTTTTCTTATTTAATAGGGTCACAATTGTTTATTTTTTTATTTTAGATTTTTTTATGCTGCTCATCTGCTCATGGCTACTTTTAGAACGACTTAAAAGTGGCCTTTTTTTGTAAACAAAGCAAAATACAAGGAAGATACAGGACTCTTAAAAGTTGCGTCTTTTATTCCTTTATCTGAAAAAAATATAAAAATTTATTAAAG
This sequence comes from Listronotus bonariensis, assembly GCA_014170235.1. Lineage (NCBI taxonomy): Eukaryota > Metazoa > Arthropoda > Insecta > Coleoptera > Curculionidae > Listronotus > Listronotus bonariensis. The sequence continues at coordinate 21,828 of JACEGR010001269.1, forward strand.
TCATTGGCCTACTTTTTAAAAATAATATTGGCTATAGTGCCCACTAAAATGCCACTGGACTAAATGATCTTAATTTAAGTAGAGCTTTACAAGCGTCTTAGTACATTAAAGTTTACCAAACTTTATCTAAATCGGTTAAAGGGTTTTTAAAATAAAAATACCGACTATTTTTAATTCTATCGACCTGTAACTTTTGGGTAAAATTTTTGTATAATCTTCGAAAATTACGATCAGAGAGTCATTAGATTCGGAATAATGTATGGAAAGTTTTTTTATCTTTTTGACATCCCACGAAGGTCTATGCTTAAATACCAGAGTACCGTGGGTGTGGGGTTATTAGATGTTTAACCTATCGTTCCCCCTGTTCCGTCAACGTTGTCCAAGCACTGAAACATGCAGTTGCATTTCACAGCACCTTTTAGACAACCCGGTAGTGCCACCACGGTCGTTATTTTTAAATAACTACTACCTAAATATGTCTCCCCGCTGGGAATCGAACCGCCGACCTCTGGCTTCGAAGATCAAAGCTCTGTCCACTAGGCCACGGGGAGACAAAGTTTAAGAAAAGTCCCGATAGGGACCGATAAAAATTGAAAAAGTTATAAACAATAAATAAAAAAGTAGGGCTTTTTTAAATATCTCAAAAACTTTAAAAGATATTTAAAGTTTAAAAAAGATTGAAAAAGAGAAAGAAATTTTATAAAAAAGTCTAACCTCCTGGAACTGTATCTTGAATATTTATAATTTTTACAGAGCTCCGAAAATAGCGCTAAAAGCGGGCAGTCTGACTTTCGCACGAAGTCCGTCCCTCGGACACGGCAACAAATAAATCACCAATTTGTGTTTTTTTTACAGTATTTGATTGTTAATAAAAAGTAAAAAATTACGATTTTTAAATTCTTTTAATAGGAATATATTTCTATACCTCTTAAGAAAACCCCAGCAATGTGAAAAAAATCCCAAAGTTGTAGTTTAATATTACGGCTTTTTATGTTAATATACAATTTAAAAAAGTTGTTAATTAACTAATGGATAACTTATGGTAAAATGGGGATAAAAATGTTTGGCTGGCGAATAATTATTTATTCATGTATCCTAATTGTGCTTAAACTTTTTTATTCTTTAATTTTCATATTTTATATGACAAACTGATTTTTTTTTGTTGCCGTGTACGGGGGACGGACCTCGCGCGGAAGTCAGGCCGCTTTAGGCGCTACTTTCGGGGCTCAGTAAAAATTATAAATATATAAGATACAGTTTCGGGAGGTGGAACTTTTTTCTCTTTTTAAAACTTTTTAAAATTTTAAATATCATTTATACTTTGAAGATATTAAAAAACCAAACCCCCACTTTTTTTTTCATTTATTATTTTTAACTTTTGCAATTTTTATCGGCCCCTTTCGGGACTTTTCTTTAAACTTTCTATACATTATTTCGAATCGAATGACACCTCGTACGTAATTTTCGGAGAATATACAAACATTTTACACAAAAAGGTACATGTTGACCAGACTATGTCTTATAATTAAATTTCCTTATTTTCCATACTATACTTTTTTAAAAGAATCTTGGAAACATCGCAATTCATATATTAAGAAGGTATATATTTAAACCCTGTACTAATTTTAAGAAATTTTGGTGGGATCATTGTTTAGATTATTGACTATACTTAGCCGTTTTTGTATTTATTTCGAAAAAAGCATAATATTAGGTCATAATAAAGTTGATACAAGAAATTGATTACAATAATAAAAATTATCGTATTCCATTTAAAATTTTGAAACTCCGTAACCTAGAGAGAAAAGTTCACACTTGGCAACCTTGCAAATTTAATTTTTAAATTATTTATGTTTAGTTACCCCTTTAAATTGAATTTGGTTTATTTATATTTAAAGGTTGCTGAGATAATCCACCGTTCCGGTTTTTGCTACTAACCCTGTATATTTACTTTTCAGTGAACCAGAAACAACCTTTCTAATTAATTATCTTGTTTAAGACTACTTTAGGTTGTATTGGACTTTATTACATTGTAATAAATGGGGTCGTTCGGCTTACGCTAGCCCTTCTCCCATTTTAACCTAAAAGATCTTTTGTGGATATCCAACATTAGTTAATCCCTTTGATTTCCAAACTTTTTGCGGAGCTGGAAATATTTTGGAGAGCGAGTGTTTTTAAATCTTCTAGAGTCAAGATTACTCTTTTTAGACATTTAAGTCTTTTCGTGATAATTCCAAACATTGGCATAGTAAATGCTCCGCGGTCTCGCTCGATCGATCACAACACCTGCAGCGTTCGTTGTCGGTATTTTCCATATTTTTAAGGTGATACCTAAGAGGGCTGTGGCCTGTCAGGAAGTTAGTTAGTATCCTAATTTCGTTATTTTGAAGCTCTAATAGTTTTTAGTGTATTTAGGCGATTGGGAGATAAATCTTTTTGCCTGTCATTGTCCTGGAGCGATATTCCAGTAAGTATCTATTTTCCTCTGTTCGCAGTCACTGAGTTCTTTCCTTAGGTGACCTCTTGTTATGCCACTAAGTGGTTCCGATTCATAAAACAGGGCTTGTTTACCTACTTTTGCTAGTATATCGGCAATTTTGTTGTTTTAGTTTAGAATTGCGACAAAATTGCTAAAAATGTTACGCATATCTTTTATTAAGGGTCATTATTGACACGAAAAATGTCTTTAATATTTAAGTAGTGTTAATAGTGTTAATAGACAAACACAAAAGATAAATTAAAAGTAAACTAAAAACTAACCAGAAAAAAAAATAAATATTATGTTATAAAAACAAACAAAATATACAGTAGGGATAATAAATGTCCTTTCGACCCAACTTTTATCTTTTAAATAGGGTTTAAGATCGGATAAAATTTGAGCAACTTAAACTAATTTTTGACCTCAAACTATTTTCGGTCACAAGCATTTGTTTTTCCAAAATTAAAGGGAAGACATGTAGCACATCGTTTTAAATGCTTTCTGATTCTTTATTCTCAGCATCGTTTTATATTTTAAAATTGGCTAAGTCGTTTCAGATTTAAAAGCATTTAAAGTGTAGCTGCAAATTGTACCTACAGAGCGGCTTTTAAAGTCCTCCTTTCAATAAACATTTAATCGGTCAAGAAAAAAAATACGTTATTTTAAAGTCCTTTTATTTTCAACTTAACACCACTTTGTTTTTAAAATTTGGCTTAGCCGTTTTAAAGTTAAAAAAATGGGGCGTTGCGTTGAGTAGAGAATCAAAACTTTTAAAACGAGCTGCTATAGTTTTTTCAGGATCTACAAAAGTGACATGACCTGGGATGGGATAATGACATGCAATAAAGCTATAAAAGTATTAGCCATAACTAATCCGTATTTATTTTGTTGTAGACGAATATTAAATTATTACCTAAAAACTTTATAGGACTTTTGAGTCATTCATATTACTTTATTTCATTGGAATGTATTATTTCCAAATGTCAAAAAATACAGAAAATAATGGAAATTTATAGGCCCAAAAGAAATCTTTATTTTGATACATTCTAAAATACCATTAGTTATTAAGTTCGGCAGTAATAGTGTGTTCTAAGATTCAAGTGCAATAGCCGTCTCAGGCAGTAGCCGAAAGTATTTGCCCGTTGAAACATACATTTCGTTTATTTAAAGTTCGAAAAGCAAAGCCACGAAAAACATTTTTCATTAAAGGAAACATCAACTTTAATTCTTTTTTAACCGGCGTTGTAAAGCCTAGAAATATATGAAAAGACAGTGGGGTACCTTAATCTGTTGATTTATGCAATGAATTTTTAATTCATCGGAAAATTGATCAGATGTACAAAAAGCAGAGAGTGCCCACATTATCGCTTTTAGCAAGGCTGTTAGTGAAATATGAGATATGGTTTGACACCCATAATACACCAAATAAAGAACTAAAAAATCAAAAAAATGACACACTAACGCTTCGTCAAATAAAGGTAAGAGAATAACAATTCTACATGCGGTGACATATATTTCTATATACCTGTAACCTATATTGTTAAGCAATTGTTAGAGCTTATAAAATGTTGCACTTTCCACATAAGATAATTTGGCTTCCGCCATATTACTGCATTTTGAATCCGATCGAGTTGATATGGCATAAACTTAAATCAAATATATACGCGCTCATAATAATACACCAACTTTAAATCCTACTGTCATTGTACTGATAAAGACAGAAGTTAAAATTGTTATCGTTAAAACCTGGAGAAACAGTACTTAGACACGTTAAAAAAAACTTTTACCGCTCAATGTACACAAGGTGACCGTCGAGGTATCCGATAAACTTAGGATATAAATTCAACAATGAAAATTAGAAAAAAACTTTATATTAACATATGTTCGAAACGTTTTAGTTTTTGAAGTACAAAGTGTTAATTAAAAAAAAAATGTTTTTTTTTATAAAAATTTTTATACTAATTAGGATATTTTTAAAAATTTTTAGAGAAACATTTTATGCAACAAAAGACATTATTTGGCATACAAAAAAATATTAATTTTTCCCAGTGTCGTTCATAAAAGGTTTAAGTTCAATATTTTTTGATATAAAAATGGTACGCCACTGCATTTTTGATTATAAAAATAATTTTTAAAATACCCATTGGGTTTAAAACAAATGTGATTTTTTAACTCTTCTTCTTAGATGCACGGTTTTCGCGTAAATAAATAAAAACTATTCCTTGGTAAAAAATTACCTCTGCTATTTATTCCTTAATTAGATAGGGATTTGACCATGCCGAAAAATGGTTTTAAATTATTTACGCAAAAATCGTGCATTAAATAAAAACATTCAATAGATTAAATTTGTGTTAAACTAAATGGGAATTAAAAAAAAAATCTTTTTTTTTTTTTAATCCAACTTGATACAAAAATTATAAAAAAAATATTGTTTTTTAAATTTTTAACACCCTGTAGTTTAAAAACTAAGACGTTCAGGACATATGTTTATATAAAGTTTTTTCCTAATTTTCATTTTTAAATTTATATCCGAAATTTTTCGGATACCTCGGCAGCAACCCCGTATAAATGTAACTAGCCTAGAACCGATAAATAGGCTTATTATTAATTTTGTAGATATTATTGTTAGCGAATTTGTATTAGAGTGTTGTTGTAGTGCATTTTATTTTGTTCCTAAATGTAAGTATGATATACTGTTAAAAAATAGTATTACTACATTTTATTGTTTGTTTATTTAATTTCCAACTAACTTTACACATTAGTACAAATTTTTTATGTGGTATAGTGCGGCCCTGCACGGTAAATCTGAAAAGTTTTATGGTTTTATTGCATTCGAAGCCTAAGTCACATTCTTAAATCGTAAAAAGAACTATACAGGTCCCCCTTTTCATTGTAAAAAAGTTACTAGGGTCAAAAAGTACTTTAAGTGACACCCTTTTATCCAAATTTTACCTGTTCTTGATATCGTTTCCCGTTCAAAATAAAAAGCGCGTGGAGGTCTTGTAAAAATCTCACTGCATTTTCAGGTTTTTAAAGAGTTAATAATTAGCACATTTAAAACTAGTTCTAAAATTTTACTTCAAACTTTTATTTGTTTTTTTTTCTAAAAAATTGTAAATATACATGACCCTTGTAAATAAACACTTTTTAAGTAAGTGCTGGAATTGGACATCCGTAGCGAACTTTTAAAATAATACTAATGTTAAAAAGTCTACAAAGACTAGTATAATTTAAATACTATATTAATGTGTTTTTTTATTATAAAAAAACAATAAATAATTGTTTACTAATATTGCTTTACCTTCCTAACCGAATACACAACTAATTAAGGTGCTGTCGAGTCCCATGGATTACCTGAAAAATAAAAAACAATCTTAGTGTTCAAATATTTTTTAAATATATTTTATGGTATTTATTATACTTAATATAAATTATTATCTAACTAGGCCAAATTTGCTTGTAACACAAATAATTTTCATGTAAATCGGTGAAACGGTTTGTTTAAATATTATTTTTTGTTTATTTAGTATGTCAAGGTATATTATAAATTATTATATGCTTAATAAAGTAGCATAGAATAAAACATTATTTTATGAAATATTATGTACTTATTTTATTTTTTAACTTTGTCATTCCTTTTTTTAGTGGATTAGGCAAAAAATTTAGAGATACTTAAGAATAATTTTCTTAAGATTAAAAGTCCCATAAGTTTATACTTTTCTTGTGTATAAACATACCAAATTTGTTTTTATTTATCTGTAGAACTAAAGAGAACAAGTAAGAGCAACGTTATCGTTAGACGTTATCGAAAAGTAAAAAAAAAATAAGGGCAAATTTTACATCAGAAAATATAAAGAAAAAGTCATCATCAGTCAGATGCAGGATGCTAAACTTGTAAAGAAAATATTTTTTATTATCCTAAATATTCTTTACCAATTGTAACACAAAATTTAGTACTGTTATTTATGCCAATAAGAGGTTAATTTATTTTTAACATATTGAAATTAATTTAAAAATTCCGGTGTAGTTTCGAGCGGCAACTAAAATATATTTCTAATAAAAAAACGGTACGCCACTGACTATGTTACTATGTGTAAAATTTTTGTGTTTTCTTTAGGTTAAGAAAATAAAAATACAGGTTTTATTTAATTTATTTTTCCTAGTATCTTGGTAAGTTTAAGGTATAAAAAAATCCATTTAATTCCATCTTTTTAGACCATAAAACAAGCATTGCGAGAACTGTTTCTTCCAAAAATTGGGTTTTATTTACATAATATATTTTTAAGGATTGTAAAGACAAGATTGCCGCCGATACAAAATGGCGGATTATATGTTACTTTACTACAACCTTAATGTGGGTATCAATTGAATGGGCTTGATTGGTAAAATAGATCTTACTATGAGAAAATTAAAATCCAAGATGGCCGTCGCCACAAAATGGCGGACTACATATTTTTTTCACAACTACCTCAATATGGGTATGGACTGAAAGGGCTTGATTTGTAGAATGGATCTCACAAAAGAATCCAAGATGGCCGCCGTCACAAAATGGCGGATTACATATTTTTTCCAAAACTACTTTAATATGGGTATAAAATAAAACGGCTTAATTGGTAGAATAGTTGAGAACTTAAACAAATATGCGCTACAATATCGCTAATTGCATATTTTTTGCACTAATACCTTAATATGGGTATAATCAAATAAAAGGGCTGGGTTGATAAAATAGAGCTTACTATAAAAAAAATAAGATGGCCGCTGCAATCTTGGCAACTTACATATTTTCCACAGCTACTTCAATATAACATCGTTGGTTAGTTCTGTTTAGTATAAATAAATATATAATAAAATAAGCAGTATAAACTAACCAAAAAGCTAAAATTTCGAAAATAAATTATGTTTTTTTGTTTTAAATGGTTTTATTTTATTAAAAGCTAAAAAATAAATTTGGTAAGTCTTAGCTACCAGATGGCACCAATGGTCTCATTAATTTGTGGTATTAATGAGACAAATAATTTAATCGTTTGGCACTTGACATTCCTGTAGGTAGGACTAACCAAATAATTTTTTAGCTTTTGGTACAATAAAACCGTTTAGCATAAAAAAGTACATTATTTATTTATGTATAAAAGGCAGCAGCTCTTAGCATTTTCAGGAATTTTAAGTCATAACCAAAATATACCTAAATAATGAGCCGTGTAAAAAGCAAAAGAAAATACTCATTTTAGGGTAAAATAACAAAGGATAAAATAAGTAAATCTGCGCCAAAAAAATAATGAAAAATTATATAGTAATAGCCTTTGCTTAACTTAATTGACAAGGCTTAATGAGTAACACGTGTTTACATGCTGTTAGAAGAAAAATGATAATGATCCTTTCTCTAATACGCCTAGTTAATGTGCCTGTTACAAAAATGAATGGTCATTTTTGGATATATTTTTACAAAGTAAAAGTAAACTTTACAAATCATTTATTAAATTTAGAACATTTTAGGGTCTATTAAATACAATACATAAATCAAAAATTATTTAGATAATAAAATAAGCTTATTTTAATATGCCTAAAGCACAACAGTTATACAAGGTGATATTTTAAAAAGAAATTAAAGTAAATTTTCGGCACTTCATGTCATATAATAAAAAACGCCTAAATACGACAATTTTTGATTCTAGAGGGAACCCTTTAGCATGTACAGTCACCCCCAAAATCCTAAATATAACAAGGGTCTTACATTGGGGGTCTAGGGTTGCCAGATATGCTCCAGAAAAAATTCCGGACATAAAAAAAAAAATATTAATTTATTTTTAAATTTGATAAAAGAGTTATTTTAGATAAAAAATAGATTTCTGAAAAAAAATGTACGCCACTGACTTTTAAGCAAGTTTATTATTTTTATTTAAACTAAGCAAGTAAAAATACAGCTTTCTAACCCTTAACTTGTTTCTATTCTGATAACTTTTTGAAAATAATAAAATATACTTAACTGCATACCTCTAGACTGGATACTGGAAGTAATAATTATATAAAATTACCCACAAATACTAAATTAAATGCCATTATTATTTAGAATATTAAATTCTCCTAAATTTTTTTTTCCGCAAATATTCATTAAAATACCACTAAAGAGGCTGGACTGGGTAAATTTAATTAACTTCTAAATATCCAAATAATATATTTAGGATTTCTAAATGTATAAATTAAAGCACGAAATTTTATTAAAGTCGGATTAGGTTAGCACCCTGTATCTGGGAAACAATGCATTGGCAGACCTATGTTTATATAAACTTTTCTTGTTATTTTTTGATGCAGAATCTGTCCCTAAATTTTCTTAACAACATTCTGTAACGCTCTGTCATAACAGACGATTTTATTTGTCTGTCTAATAGTTTTCCAATTGTAATTTAATATTGAACTATTTTGTGAAGGCTTAATTTGTATACTGTAATTAATTTTACATTGAAGGTGAGTTTCTTTCATTGGCGATGATTATTTACACTTTTAAACTTTTATTATAGTCCATGTGGTGTTGCATTATAAACAAAATATATATTTTTTTCTTATATTATGGCATTTTTATTCCCACAAAAACCGGACCTTTTATTGTCCGGTTTGCTATAATTTTTTGACCGAACAGACATTAGAAAAACCGAACTGTCCGGTCGAAAACCGGACATCTAGCAACCCTATGGGGGTATCTAGACCTTGATTACAACTGCAAGAGTTTCTTCTGTTATTTTCGTTAATATGACAGCTTGTCAAAATTTTAATTTTAATTTTTTTAATCTAATGAATATTGTTAGGTAAGAAAATATGGTAAGGGTTGAACAATCTTTTAAAATAGGATATCAATTAGAGGGAGTGATTTGTCATGAAGTTTTAGTGGTGAATCACACCCTTGCCAGAAAGATTAAATGTTATCTTATTTTAAAGATTGTTTAACCCTTATCTAATCCCCTTAGTTTAAAGTAGCCTACATTTATAGCTTATTAATATTATACACAAACAAATAAAAAAATCATATTTTTAACAAGCTGTCATATTAAAGAAAATAACACCAGAGGCTTTAAACTTGACAGTTGTAATTAGGGTCAAGAGACCTTCAAAATAAGGTGACACTGACCTTTTTACATTCAAGATTTTGGCGGTAAGTCTCACCCCTGCTGGAGGATTGCAGTTTAGGGGGTTAAAGTGGCAATAAAATGTTTTTCCTTAAAATAAAAAAATACATGTCCAAGCGTTTTTCCGTAAATGACGTGGAGCACTTAAAATAAGCAATCAATCCTTTTTGAATTTCCACCCTGTATTTTTTTATTAAAAATAAAAAAATACCTTAGGTTTAAAATTGGATAAAACCATTTTTTGTAATTCAAAACCACCTTTTTTTAACGAAAAGAGTACAAACTTTAAATTATGTAGTTTTTTTTTATTTTTTTCATTCTCTTAAAAGTTAACTGGCAATATGTAAAAGTGTTCCTATAACCATTTATTCGATTTAGCATCGCTGAAATAGGCATCTTTACCAACCCCTCTTTACATGTTTCGACCCTCAAACTGTTAAATCCCCTGTTTATCTGAGAGCTGTCTCCAATTCCTTTGTACTTTTTATTTTATTTCATGAAAGCAAATTTGTAGAATGTAAAAGAAATAAAATTTTGTCAAAAAAGGTTCTAAATAAAATAAAGAAATTGTTTATGACTTATAATGGTAGGAATATGTTTTTATTAATAAAATATTGTAAAACTTGGTTAATATTTTATAAAAACAAAGAAACCTAGTAAAATACTTAGCTATTGACTGTTGTCTTTTATTTTTTACTAATACGCGACGTTTCGAATGGTGTCTCTCAAACCGTTTACAAGTGGATTGGAAGTCCAAGAAAGACGTATTATTGAAAACATAACATTGTCTACCACTTAGCTATTGCATCATTTGCTAATATTGGAGGTGTAGTGTACCTACAAATATTAATTGTTTTATTTTGCATATAAATATTTACAGCTTTAAATCTGGGTATCTTGGAGGCCATAATAATGTACATTCCTGTAAAAATAAGCATCTAAACAAAGATTTCACAAAAGAAGTCTTGAACTTTTCATACATTCTGAGCGGGTTATCAGCACATTTTCACACTAATTTCCCTAAAATTGACGAATTGATCAAAAACTAAGCAAATATAAAAAGAAAGTTTAGGAGCTCAAATTAACGTATTTTTACTTGCTTACTCTAAATGAAAAATAAAGCTTTTATAAAAGTCAGTGGCGTACAATCTTTTGTCAAAATATATGTTTAGAGTACCGCTCGAGACATCATTGGATTAGGTATATTTAATCAAATTTAAGCCTACTAAGTGTTTTAAATTTACAAAACCATTTCCCAATTTTATTAAAATTAAATGGGAGATATTAAAGACATTAAAAAGGTTTAAAAAGCCTAACATTTTGTATCAGGGAAACAAAGCATTCTTAATATTTTCTGATAAAGAATATGCCCTAATTTTGTTTAAACAACATTTTGTACCTAACACCCAGTGTTCATCTTTTGCAGGTAGGGTAGACTGGGTACTATTTTGACAGGATACGGTTGTGACAATAGCAATATAAGCGAAACTTTATGAAATACGGGGAGGCGTAAGGAGGAGAGAGGAGTGTCATAAGGGTCTAAACGTGTTTCACAGTATTGCCTACAAAACCGCGCGACGTTGACATTAGCACAGGCCTTTATTACTTTGTCATTGTCAAAAGTAAGTTTTTTATTTAAGGTATTTTAGTGATTGTTGGAATATGTGTACAAATACAATAATATATATTTTTTTAAATATTAGTCAAACATTAGTGATTAAATAGCAGTGCTTACTTTGTACGTACGATATTTTAAATTCCCATAATTTTTATTTTTTTTTTAAAAGTGCATTGATACGGTTGTGACATTTTTCTTGAGTACAATTGTGACAATTTTTAAAAAATTTTTTTGCTTTAAAATGATACGAAAACGCGTAAGAAAAGTAAAAAAGGGTCAATGTAAAATAGGAAAATATAAAGAAGCTTATTTAGAAGTAAAATGAGAAACATCATTACAAAGAGTTGCGCTTGTGGCTGGTCCGGTTGTATCGGCAGCGTCGATCTCCGGAGTTAAGCAGTGAAGTGCGCGCCCATAACTTGGATAGGTGACCGGCGTTGTCGGTTTAGGGCAACGGCACGCGGTGTTCTGCTCGGGGGTGAACGAACGGACCGAGCAACAACCATCCAAGTTATGGAATGAATGGTGTGTGAATGGGAAGGAGTAGGGGTCAAGGTACAATAAGCCTTCAGGCTGCAGTGCACCACCTAGGGGGCGGTCGTCGGGCCTGGGTGGGATGACCCCGAAAGGGCGAAAAAAAAAAAGAGTTGCAGAAATGCAAAAAGTTAATGGTATATCTTTGTTGCGGTATATTCGAAAACGCAGTACACAAATTTTCCTTCTAATTTATACCTTTTGGAATATTTTTCTGACGTCCTCCTCAACCCTCAGCATTCTTGATTTCATTCAAAAAGGAGCCATTCGCCTTATTAATGACTCTTAACTTACAGAAAGACTTCCTTCTCTCATCCCACCGTGGAGTTATGGGAGATTTATCGCTTTTTATAGGTACTTCTGGGGCTTCTGCTCTAAGGAATTATTTAGTATAGGTAATTTTTCAATTTTCGGTGCGGTTTCCAACTGAAAAACTAGTAGTTCCGCACGTATGCATCTCTGTACGGTCCAACTGGACAGGCCCTGAACTTCCCACTTTGTTCGTTCTTTTATCCCTAGAGTTTCTGAAATGCGGAACCTGCTGCTCGCAGAGGTCTTTTCTTTCTATCTCTTTCCCAATCTTTAAATATTTAAGTCTCGTGTCAACAACCTATCTGTTACCTCGTTTTAGATAACCACGGTACGTTAGTATTTAGCCTTTTAGTCTTCGTGGATTGTCCAAAGATAAAAAAGAGATTTTTCAATGATAATGAAAAAAAAACGAAAACGAAAGACATCACCACCATCATAAGATAATAATGTATTTTTTCTGGTGTGTATTAGATATCCGCTAATAGACCTGGCGAAAAATGTATAAAGTTCCAAAGGAAATGATCTTTTGTGAAATAAAAGTGATCGATGTGTCATTCAGTGCGTATTTTTGAATCTGTTACTACCGATCCCAAGTACTGTCACAACCGCCCCTGGGGTGTGGTCGGTTGTGACACTTTTTTCTCTAACTTGCCCCTGTATGTTAACCATAGTACTTAGAAACATATTTTTTGTATTTATACGTAGGCAAAGGTACAGGATGGGCAAAATTGGGAGATATTTTGGAATATCTCAGTTATTACTGAAGTTAATAAAAAACCGATAATGGTGTTATAGGCTCGATATTGAAAAAACTAAAAATGGCATAGCTAGAATTTAAAAAAATATGTTTATCCAAGAGATACGAGAGATAATTAAAAAATTGACGTTTTTGATTTTACCCTATATATCCTTTAATACAAAAAATAGCAAAAAATCATAAAGACAATTTTTGTTGAACTTTTTACATAAAATCTATGGAAAGTATTTTATTTTTTACACAAGATTACAATAAAAAGTTACGATATCAACATAATGTCTTTTTTATGAAACACCCTGTATGTTTTTTACTTATTGATAGCCCTTGTCACTAAGATAACAAATATATATATATATATATATATATATATATATATATAAAATCATATTATTATCTGTTGTAGTTTTTAAATAATTGAATTTTAATATTTCTTTTGAGCGTACCCCGTACAAACATCATTTTACAATAATATTTTAAAATAATAATAAAATGTAATAATTACAAGATTTTAATGATTTATACCAACCTTAATATTCCTTTAAAAGTATAAACACAGCAAAAAAAATTGCTTGGTTTTGTGAAAAAGCCAAATTCTTGTAAATTGTCTTCTAACTTTTTAAATTTAATATTATGTGGCAGATGCCATTAGGTTATTAAGTGTAATATTATTGTTTGTTTTTTTAAAGGCTTTTGGTCTGTAGCATGTTTTTTAAAAGAAGTAATTTTCTTTTGTATTGATAGCGTTTTTGTTAATATATTTTAAATTAAGTATGGTTAAATTTTAAAAATAATTTTTATTTATAACAGGCTTTAAAAAAATTCAATGTTATATAAATATATACATAAAAAAATATTTTAATGATTAGCATATACATTTATTTGGTAATAATTTTTGTTTATTGTGTTATACTTTTAAAAGTATATTAAGGTTGGTATACGTAAAAGTTCTACAAAAATTGTTTTTATGATTTTTGCTATTTCTTGTATTAAATGATATATAAAGTAAAATCCAAAACATCAATTTTTTAATTTCTTCCGATACCTCTTAGATAAATAATAATACCAAATTTCTAACTACGCCATTTTTAGTTTCTCCAATCGAGCCCATAACACCTACATCGGTTTTTTAATTACTTCAGTAATAACTGAGATAACCCATAAAAACGCCTTATTTTGCCCACCTTGTACTGTTCTAAAATAAAACTTATTTTGCACAGCTAACTGCCATACTACATACAAAATTATTGGTAGTCAAATGAAAATTGTTACAACCGTACCCAGTCCCCCTACTGATTTCGTATTATTAAATACGGATTTTTGAACACCAATATCGTACGACCAAAGGGCTGTGTCGACCTAAAATATAGTATATTTTTAAATAAAACATTATTTGTAAATGTTACGTTCTGGTCTATTTTTTCTCAAGATTTTATAAAAATTCAATTTGATTGAAAGTGTGGAAAAATGTCTTTAGTGTTTTTAATTTTAAAAGGTTGTTAATTATTATTATTACAATTTTACGTTTTACATTATTGTATATTTTAAATTGCTTAGTTTTTTAGAAATTTAAAAGCTGGTACAAAGATCAATTGTTTCCACAAAGGTACACACATTAATCTTTTGTTCACTTCTTTTTACCCAATTTAAACAAGTTCCTGACCATTACTACACATTTTTGCACGAGAATACTATTTTGAAATATTAATTTTTTGTTTAGTAGTGTACATTGCATTATTTTTATAATACTGTATTTTTTTACCACCAGGGGTTAAAAGCATAATTTTAAGCCACTTGAGGAATTTGTTTTTAAAACATATTTTGTGACGTGGCAGCAAAAGGTGGAGCAAATGTTGTCTTGCTTTTTCGTTGCTTTAGACTTTAGACTGTTTGTTCCACGCGTTGGCAAAAATTGGTCATGAACCTTTTAGTCCCATTACACATGAGTAGGGTTGCCATCCGTCCCGTTATATTGGGACTTCACCGTTATTCGGCCTTAAGTCCCGACGTCCCGATTTTATAGCAAAATGTCACGATTTACGATATAAAACCGACTACTTAATTATGTATGCACCCCTTAATCATCTATTAACTTTTAAAAATTATTAACCATTTATACCAAAAATCACCATTCAAAATACGTAAATACTTATATTTAATTCCACTGTACTCTGGCCACTATAAATTGATAATGAATACCTAGTAACTCCGGTTACTGTAGTTTGAAACCAATGAAATACAGTTTTTGTTTAGGTGTTGTTCTCAATCCATAGTGAACAGAGTATAGATAAAGCCAACTCAGAGAGATTAAAAAAAATATATATTTATAGAAAAATATCTTTTGAGTTCAAGTTTATTATGTTTTTTAACTTATTCACCTCTTGTTATATCTTATATACAAGCTCGGCAAAATAAAGAAGTGAATAAAAATATGTGTGTAGAACACTTGGGCAGAGATTACACAAAGAATGCCTACATGTTAACAAGACGACGCATCAGTCCTGCTTTGTTGTTGCTTTATCGGCCTATATACCATTAAATTTGGTTGAACATGTACAATATTTGCATTGTTCTTTGGAAGATTTAAAAAAATGGTGCCCCTCCTCCCTGGGCAAACTTAAACAAAGCAGGTTGGTTGGTTGGTTTGTTTTACCACCCTTTTGGGGTCACCCCACCCAGGTTTCGACTGTCGTTTCCCCTAGGTGGTGCATTACTGCAGCCTTAAGGCCTCTTATGCCCTGACACCCACCCCTTCTCATTCACATATTATTCATTTTATAACTTGGATGGTTGCTGCTCGGTCGATTACGCCCGAGCAGAACATCGCGTGCCGTTGCCCAAAACCGTCAACGGACCGGTCACTCATCCAAGTTATGGACGCGCTTCTCGCTGCTTTACTTCGGTGATCGACAAGGCCCACCCGCGGGAGCCAGCCACAAGCGATACTAATAAACCGAAAATCAAGGTGTGCCGACATTGGCTAAAAATGTATGGCAACCCTTCACATAAGACGTACGTTCTACGCCTGAAAAAAAATGTTGCATTTAAAGTAATGTAACCTAACGCGTACGCACCGCGCCTACATCTAAAAGGTTATAATATTTACATCAGGCGTAGGGCGTAGGGCGTAGGGCGTTCGTACATCTCATGTGTGACGGAACTTAAAGTAGACAATTCGTATGTGTTATACACCTTGCGCCTGCTTGATGCAATATATTAATTAGGATTTAAAATTAACCAGAGCTTAGATGAACAAGGCATCCATCCAAAACCTGTGGTGCTTCCGCCCCATCTTTTCAATTAAGTAAATAATAAAGCTTAGTGTTACTATGTCCTTATATGCACTTAACGATACGTACGTATTAAGGTAAGCATTAAAATCATAAAAATAGCTTATTTACTAATACTCAGTCCAGTTTTTTATTTTTAGCATCTTGCATAAAACAGAAGCTAAATGTTTAACTTATTTATTCCTTTAATATAAAATACTAACATTATTAAAAGTTAATTAGTTTCACACTACTGTAATGTTGGTTACCTTAAGTTAAAACAAAAATGTTTCATTTTATTTATATTATAAAAAACTTTACTAAACATTATTTGTAAAAACAAGATAAGACTGCAAATTATCTTTGCCCCAATAAGAAAAAAAATGCATTAAAAAGACAAGTTATTAATAAAATAAATATTTTTTGAAACTGTAAAACTGAGAACTGCAGGGCAGAGTAAGATAGGCCAAGTTTACATTATCTGAAGAAACAGCAGAAACAAAATCAACATTGAAATGATGTTTGTTCAAATATCGCAAATTTATTTGCGTACAATGAATTGGTAATTCATTAAGTTTTATTAAGCATTCATATTTTAAAAAGTAGTCAATAACATTCTTTAATTAAATGTTTTCTTTATTAGTAAAAAGTTTTTGCTTTTTGCATGTGCTATAAAATGTTAAAATGACTTTAGCGATTTTTTTATGTTTTTATGCATTCACGATAAAAATTTAAGTTTGTACATTAGTTTATAGTTATTTTAAAATGTAATATGTAACAAATCTTCAGAACTGTCAACACAACAAGATGTTACCGAAACGATCGTTATCACAAAAAAATGTTAAAAACCTTTTTTTTATTTACCAATTTGCATATTTAAAACCTATTTGTAATTCTAAACATCTTTTCTTCATAAACATTTTCGAAATTATTACTGATTGCATTTTGGGTTTCAGGCCATGCGAATAATAAATACATTTCTTTTGTAAAATTAATAATAAAAAGGTTTTTCATATGGTGCGACCTTAATTAGACACGCTGTATATGGTTATTTTAAAAACAAACACGGCCATTTTTTTTAAACGGCGTTATACAGAGTGTCCAAAAATATGTGGGCAATCTCTCGGAATAAATACAAGTTAGGACTCTTTATAATGGTATCTTTGTAAAAACATTTGCCTTAATTAGTTTGCCAGGGGCAGATTAATCCTTTCACGGTAGTGTTATTTAGTTTTACATCCTCTATAATTTAGTTTTATAAAGAAATATACTTTAATAAAGAAATGAAATAGGTAGTTTTGGGTAGCTAAAAAAGATACTTCTGTTAGATGTCAATAAAATAAAGCGTTTTTGACAAAAAGAAGTTTTTGTTTAGTAGGGACATCTAAGAACATTAGGTTATTTTCTTGCAAATGGTACTAAGAAAACTAAAAAGAATATATTTTTTTTTACGAAACTAAAAATAATGTGCAGCTGTTTAGGAAGTCCCATATTTTTTGATAATTAAACCTAGAGAATGCATTAGTTTAAGCGATAAACAAAATTGTTAAATAATACCCGATTTATTCAAAATGTTTTTTTTCTCGAAAACGCTTCACTTTATCAATATCGGACAGAAGTACTTTTTTGTAGTTAATGTTTTAAGCTTTTTAAAAATGTTATTTTTATTTATTTATTACACGGGGTGTAAAATTAATAGGTACTATTGTGTAAGGATTAGTCCGCCCCTGGCGAACTAATAAAGGCAAATGTTTAACTAGGATGCTATTTTAAGAGGTCCTGGTGTTTATCATATTTAAAAATAATTTCATTATAGCAAGTGATATAAAAGTTATTCAAGAAATCCGATATTCAGTGGCGTCCTTTAAGGGCACATATCATACACTTTCGAACCATATTTTATATAAACTTATCACATTATTTCAATCTGTTCTGTATGAATCCAAGAGATTGCCAACATATTCTAAAACCCCTGTATAGGTGTAATGGAAATTAGGCTAAGAGAAGAAGGTATTAGTAGGGATAGATGGGGGTTCTGCATCCTCTGTCCTCCGGAGGAGCTTGTTATCTCAAGATCTCTGACGTCACACATTAGGAATCTTGCGCAACTCCATATTTACGGTACTGCGCATGCGTCAAGACGCCATCTGTCATCTGTCAATCTGTCAAACCTCATCTGTCAAATGTCAAATGCCACTTGTCATCTGTCAAATAATTAGAAATCTTGCGCAACTCCATATTTAGGGTGTGATCACGGTCTGTCAAACAGACATTACATATCAGACACGTCATCAGGATCTCAACCCATCAAGTATCAGACACGTCATCATCAGGATCTCAGCCTGTCAGGTATTTAGACCCCCGCCCCGTTGCAGGATAGAGGGTTAGGGGGATTGTGGGTATTAGGATAGCGCGATAACGCGCTAGCGTGCTAGCGTGCTAGGGGGCCTTTCGAAATATCTAAATTTCGTGATATACACCAACAACAACAGCATCATCTGTCATCTATGTCAAATATTTAGGAATCTTGCGCAACTTCATATTTAGGGCGTGGTCACGGCCTGTCACCTGTCAAATGCCAAATGTCACTGTCATCTGTCAAATGCCACATGCCAGTAGGAATCTTGCGCGACGTCGTTCCGTACGGTCCTAGGTCAATTGGTAAACCTGACAACACCGGTCCCGGGGTGAGGCGGAGGCGCAGAACCTATTGGCATGTGGCATTTGACAGATGACAGTGACATTTGGCGTCCCCCAACTAATAAAAACCATGGAGTGCCAACATTTGAAGAGGTGCGTTTTTAAAAACGGGGTAAAAACAGCTCCTTTTCAGTTGTTTAAGGTTAGGTCAAAAACGCTCTTTTTCCAGGCAGTTGTTTTTGTGTTTTTTTTGCTTTTTTGGACTTGTCCTTTTTCTTATCTCCTTTAGTTTTCGCTGATAGACAACCCGGTAGTCACCACAGTTATACAACCAACTTGTTCCTTAAATAAATGTATTTACTAAAATAAATATATTTTAACCCCTAAGTAGGCGCATGCTTTTTATTACGTAGTAGGCGCATGGGGGTCAAATAGACTCCCCACCGTAAACATCCAAAAATTACTTTTCCTTTGATTTTTTTTTAACAGCTAAATTATATTTTGTGTTGGAAGCATTTTCTTTCAATGTGTAAACAATTAAATAAAAAGGTTTTAAAAGAAAAAAATTACCTGTATTAAATCATTAAAATGTAATTTAAATTAAAGTCTTTGGTATTATTTTTTTAAAAGCTGATTATGGGACGGCAATGCAAGAAAGGCAAAAAAAAATTAATATTTATGAGTGCACATCATACTTTACCTAAGTTAACATAAATTAATGAAAATAAGTTATATAATCCCAAAATTGGATATCGTAGTTAGACCCTAATTAATTTAAAAAATATATATTTTTTTTTCATTACAATTATTTCTAACAAAATTTTTATATTTGGCCTGAAAAACATAAAATGAAACTATTAAACCTATTTCTTTTAGGAAATAATACTTCAAATATTTATAATATCAAATGGACTGGGAGTTTATTCTGAATCTGTTCCTTCTTGTTGTCTTAAGCCGCGTCCAGACTTGCAACAATTCGCCAAACATCCGTCCAAACTAACCAACCTATTTCCGCGCTTCTTAAATGCAAAAAACTGACATGCTCTGAATCACCGTAATATCATTTGCTAAGCCCTTTAAACGACGTAAATTCCGTCCATGTCTCCGTCGGCGGGGCTATGTGGCGCGGTATTCAGCACGGCGAATTTTTGCGCGGCTTTAGAGCAAGCTACTGATTAAAAATTGTTTTTATATGATATGGGGGCAAATAATCCATTTCTTTCGACTCCCTGAACTTCCCGTAACTCGATATACATACTGCTCGAAACTGTAACGTTAGAAAAACGTAAAATTTATTTATATATATATATATATATATATATAAATATTGTTTTTTTGTTACTATTATAAACCTAATGATGTTTTGGGAAGGTATCTAGAGTTTTTTTGCTAATTGTTAAAAATCTTAAAGCAATTACAAAATTGACAACGCTACTACGCGCTCAATCCACATGCCACATCGTTTGTATTTTATACATATGTAATGGCAAATATGGACATTTTGGGCATTTATTGACGATATGGCCTTCCACTGGGCTGGTCGGGGGTGTGAGGGTGATCATGGAATTGAAAAGTTAGAAGTAAGGACCTTCCTTATTTTGCTTTTCAAATGCGTGACCTTTTTGTCTTTGTTTTGCTCTTCCAAAAATTTCTTTCTTTCTAGGGGCGTCAAGATTTTTGTTTTTTGGCAGCTCATACACTTTTTCTCGGCCTATGGCCCCCTCTCAGAAAGTCGATATGACCGCCCCTGACCTGGTCTTTATCAACCTTGCTCCGCGCCTACTTGACGCAACCTCTTTAGAAATTAATTTTATTGAAAATAAAATTAAAATAATGGAAATTAGACTAAAAATAAATGTATCCTTAGTCTACTAAAACACTAACCAAACGGTAATGCCTTAACAAGTAAAATATATTGAGACTATAAATTGTAACGAAAGTTTGCTGACCACGTCTGTATAAATTCTAATAACTTTCTTTTGTCTGGAACGGAAAAATCGATTACGTTTTATGTACCTACATTCACATTTTACTAGCGATATTGTCCTAAAAAACTTTTGCAATTAAGAGTAAACCACATTAAATTTGTTAAAGAAAAAAATATAATTATCTCTGCAATACACACAGGGTGAATCTTAACCTATAGGCATAAACTTTAAAAATTACCGCTAAAGAGAAACAATAATTTATAATGAACAAATAGTGGTAAAACATTTTAGCTGAGTTTTTTTTACCTTTGTAAAAACCTAACAAAAAACAATAATGA
Source organism: Listronotus bonariensis (assembly GCA_014170235.1). Taxonomy (NCBI): domain Eukaryota; kingdom Metazoa; phylum Arthropoda; class Insecta; order Coleoptera; family Curculionidae; genus Listronotus; species Listronotus bonariensis. The sequence goes on from JACEGR010001269.1 coordinate 42,815, forward strand.
TGTTTGGTATGTTTATTAGTAGTCAGTTTTAAGTTGTGTTAGTACGTGTAATTTTTGCCTAATAGTAAATTGCTTGTACTTGAACTATTATTAAAAACAATGTTTAACTGGAAAAATGTTTAAAATTAAAAATAACTTTTAAATATGCAAGTTTATTTTATTTGCGAGAAGTAAATCAATATTAGGCAGTGTTATATGAGTAAAATTAAAATTTAATTTACCATCTCTTTAAATATGACTACGTGTTTTAATTTAAAAAGTGAGGTTACCTTTATTAAAGATCGGTCCACATTTAATTCATTCTGAAAGCCATGATGCCGCCAAGTACACAAAAAATGATAAAGTAAAGAAACCCTTTTGTGAAAAATGATTTATTGTAGCAAACAATATTTAACCCGACGAGTTTCTAGTACCAGGCTACGTGCCACCGGTTTTATAGTAGGACAGAGGCGAAATAAGAGAATGTTTTGTAAGTAGGTAGGTGATACGTGTTTTAGGAATGTATTTTTTAATATTTATTTAAAAATATGTAATCAGGCTCTGTCCGAGGCTATGTGCATTCGAAAAGGTTTGTCTACTTTATTATTTTTTGTTTACGTGGCGGCATCGCTTTCAGAATGAATTAAATATGGACCCATCTATACCTGGCTTTTTATAGTCATTGAGGAGATTTATATCTGCAAATTTTGTGTTTTCTTGGTGCTTAAGCAAAATTTTAATCTACCTATAGAAAAAAACTCACCAAGTTTGATCTTGATATTAGTTTTTTCTACTCGCGTGCGTAAAGTTCCACTTTGCGCACGCAACCTGACAATAAAAAATGAAACTGGTAATTAAAGCAAGAACAAATAAAAATCAAAACTAACAAATATTATCTGACGTTAAGAAATAATAGAATACTAATAAACATGTTTTTACTGTCCAAGACACTCATAGAAAAAATATTGTTCCTAACACTTGCGCAAAGTGTCTTTCCCGCACTTAAAGCTTATCCGAACTCTGCTTCGCGTCGTTCGTCTAACTGCTTTTGCGTGCGGAAAATCACATTGCGCACTTGTTAGATAAATAACTATTAAGTTCTTACCATATAAATTTAAAGTTTTGCCATTTAACATGCACGTAAAAAAATATATACAGGGTTATTCACGGTGAGTGTCCAATTAAAAGATGTTGAAAGGATATATTTTTTAAATTTTGGCGCTAGATTTAAATAATATTTATCTTAATATAATAAATAAATAAAATAAATATAAATATAATATAAAAAAATGTATATATTTAATATGAAAAATAAAATAAATATAATAAATTGTCTCCCCCGTGGTGTAGAGAACAGAGCTTTGATCTTCGAAGCCAAAAGTCGCCGGTTCGATTCCCAGCGGGGAAGACATATTTAGGAAGTAGTTATTTAAAAATAACGTCCGTGGTGGCACTACCGCGTTGTCTAAAAGGTGCTGTGAAATGCATAACTGCATGTTTCAGTGCTTGGACAACGTTGACAGAACAGGGGGAACGAGACGTTAAACATTCAATAACCCGACACCCACGGTACTTAGGCATAAGCCTTCGTGGGATGTCAAAACGATTAAAAAAATGACAAATGTCATTTGTCTTGACGCCACTACAGGCTTTTGTTGTCGCACTACTTTTAAACCATCCGACGGAGACGCTTTAGTGGGCGAGCTGATTTACTGCTTCAAACCAATAGCGCTCTTACCCTTTTAAGCCAATTAAATTGAAAGTGGGATATAGGTACCTTTCAAACGCTGAAAGCAATATGGCAACACTAGTTTATACTCATTTCTTTTCTACTTACATATATCCCTTAAGATTTCTCTTGGTTACACAGTAATAATTCTATCTCTAGATCATCTTAAGCCAATGAGTATATTTGTCTACTTCATCTAATGTAGGGTTTAAAATATTTAGCTTATTAGTTACAATTTGTCCCATTTAGCGAACATAGCAGGACTTATTTTAATAAAAATAATAAAAATGTCAGTGTCAGTTATAGTAAACCAGATTTATATAACGGTAACGTATTATTATTGCAACAAAAACCGAATGAATATAGGCGCCAGCTGTTACACATTGTATAAAGAATTTTCGATTTTCCCTAATGCAAAAATAATATTCTTTTATTTGGTACACCTTAAACCCAATAAAGCTTTTATAAGCTAGATTGTATTGTTTTGTTATTAATTTGAGTGTAAGGTGTCGATAAATTGAAAAAGGGGATTTTAAGTTAAAGCTGTGGTCTATAGTTAAAAACAAACTATTCGAGCTAGGTAAAAATATATAAAAACATATAATCTAATTTTAATTTTACCTTGCAAAATTTAAGGAAACTTTGTTTAAAAATAGGTATAGATAAACAAGAATATGAATTATAATTTAAAAACATAAAATAACACAAAAAAAAATAAACATTTAGTCGGCAGTAAACGTAAACCGCTACGACTACTACGAGCTATTATCGGCCACCAAGACGCACTGTATATTACATGAATTATTGCTGACCCACAAAAGGTTAAAAAATCTTAACCTTTACTAACTGAGGTGGGGGCCTCCCAAGCCTTAAAAAAGTTAAAATGGTAAAATATTCTTCTTTTTAGCGCGCAACACACGCGGACGTTTTAATCCCTTCTAGTTTAGTTTCGCCGAGGCAGTCAACGGTTGCGCACCTGTTTGCAAAAAATTTCGGTAAGTAAATTCACTTTGGTAGGCTTTTGAGGCCTTAGATCACCTTAATACTAAACTTTTAGCTAATAGAAAATATTAATTACGTAAGCCTATAAAAGCTATTGGTTTTGAAATATAAGCACATATGTTTGCGGACTCTGTAGCCCCTATGTCAAAGTTTACGTAAAATTATTTCCTTTAATTTTTTTATTTTTTTTATAACCCCTTTTTTTTAGTTATGACAACGGTATTCAAGTGTAGAGGCATGTAGAAAGAGACTTTTTACAAAATAACACTTTTTCCGAATACTCTCAAATAACTGCAGTATAAAAAAACCTTTTAACCATACATTTGAACCAAACCTAATGACACACAGTGTTCACTAGCGATCACCCGTCCAGTTACATTTTATGCTTTAGAAACCAATACATATATAAAAATTTACATTTAATTTTTTCTGTCTATTTTAAATCTTTTTGTTTACGACATTAAATTAGCCAGATGGGACCTACAGCTTAATGTGGGTTCCGAACCACGGTCCTAAGCGCGACAATTTAAGACCGCGTCCCCACCCAGGGGGACCACCGACCCTTCCGACTGGGTAGGGTCCGCATGTCTATGGTTGCGCAAGACACGGCCAAGTGTGTTCCGGCGTTTTAGTTCCTGCTAGTTACTAGCGTCGATACATTTTGTGCGCCCAACGACCCAGCGCTTTAACACACTAGGCCATTACCCTAACAGAAATAAAAATTTAAGCTAGAAATTAAATGTGTATGAAATTATCTTTCACCGGCTTTTTATTTGTATTCAAAGCCTACTATATAATACTAACCAGAACTAACCAGAACTAACAATATATTAGATGTAGAGCATTGAAATTAATCAATAAATTAATGGTTTATGCATAAAATGTAAAAACTCGTGTTTATTTATAAGTAGAGCATGATTATAATTAATAAATTTTACCATTTTTAAATCTTTTTCGTTTTTGGTAAAATAATGCAAATATTTTTGAAATAAACCATTGCAACATCAGGTGTACTAGCGAAAACCTATTCTCTAAATTATTTGCTATAGTTGTCAAAAAACCAAAACATATTGTGTCTTATTTTGACGAATTAAAGTTTAGTTAAATCAAACTAGTTTGGTGAATAAAATGGTACATTTGTACTAAAAAAATAATAATAAAAGCGGCGTATTTACTTTTTTTTAATAAATGCTTAAAAGTTTGCATTTGGAGTTAGCTCTTTTTATTCTTGGAGTTTTTAATATTGTGTGATAGCCACACTTTTTGTGGTTTCATCTTGATTTTTTATTATTTCCGCCTTACTTCTGTTCACATGACATATGTCAAAATTAATTTTTTTGGTTATCAGACATGCAGAGGTGATGGAGAAAAAAATCAAAATTTTCGGTAATAAAAAAAAATATTTTGCGAACTTTTTGCCGGTCCCTGAATATATATTTTAAAAAATGCCTAATAAACTATATGCTGGCACGAATTCTAGTATTAATTATTTTTTTATTTAATTTAGCAATTATGGCATATTTTATTCTCATGCTCAATGCAAATATGTCTGTTCGAGGCCCACGAAATCTTTAATTAATTTTAGGCGTTCAACCAATTATAACAGCTGTTATAATTAGTGACAACTTTGACGTATAATACATGAATTAAACGTCAACATAACCGATTGCTAAATACCGTTTTATAATTGGTTAATCACCCAAAATTGATGTATCAGGCCTCCGCGCTGTTAGCGTTGACACTGTATCGTCACCCTAGACGTCCATCGGCTGCTGATTGTCGCGGGATTATATATATTTTTATATTGTCATTTCAAATGCGGTTTAAACCACTCCGATAAATACGGTAAAGACGAAAAAATGACTCAAACCGTGTTTGAATACATCCCGGACAATGGTTTGAAAACAATATAGCTGTTTTTGTCGGGCGGGCGTATGCATTGAACTTATTAAAATTTTTGTTGTGGCCATTTTTTCTAAACTTGTAACATGGATGTAAATGGCAAGAAAAAATATATATATTCGGCGTAAACTATACGTACATATTAACCCTAAAAATGAAAATCATGATCATAACCTAACAGCTTATTGGGCTATGACGCAACGGTTTAAAAACCTACATTTTGCTTGATTCTCATATTTTTATTGTCATTTTCGAATACGGTTTGAACCACTCCGACGAATACGGTTAGCAAGAAAATATGACTTTATTCGCATCTTCACGCATGCCCGCAAATTGCATATTACACGCAAGTATTTTTGTATATTTATTTTTACGTCTTTCTGTTGGTATCTTTTTCTGTTTTGTTTTTACCAAATGGAAATCTTTACGAAAAATATGCTTATTTATAAAAAGTCCTGCTTGATAAGAATATACATTTTTATAAAAATAATTGTATGTTGGATGTATAGGGTGGCTTAAAAAGAGTTTTTACCAAATTAATATACAGGGTATTTTGTAACTTCGGCACGAAACTTTAAAGAGTGATTTATTGTCATTTTATAAGGAAAAGTTCCTAAAAACATATGTCCGGATTTGCTTCGTTTCTGAGAAAGGGAGCGTTAATTATTTTTTTATGTCTGTTTGTTTTTAAATATCTTAAATACGAAGCGAGATACAAAAAAATGTACTACACTTAAGAGTTGTATTTTTAGTTGCTTTATAGGGAAAAAATAAAAGAACTACATAAAAAGCCAGTGACGTACATTTTTATCTCAGTAATATTGGCTGTTAAGCCCACTGTACGCCACTGGTTATTTATGTAGTTTTTATTTTTTTCTCTAAAGCAACTAAAAATTTAACTTTTATTGTAGAACTATTTTTTTGTATCTGGCTTCGTATTTAAGATTCTTAAAATCGGACAAAAAATAAAAATAAAAATTAACGCCCCACGTATCTCAAAAACGAAGCATTTCCAGACATACGTTTATGGGATTTTTTTTTAATAAAATGACATAACAAATTATCCTTCAAAGTTCTGTATCGTAGTTAGGAAATACTCTGTATATTAATTTGGTAAAAAGTCTGTTTTAGGCCACCCTGTACATCCAACCTTCAAATTATTTGTGAAAATGTATTTTCTCATCAAGCAGGTCTTTTTATGAAAAGACACTATTTTTCGTAAAGTTAATAAACAAAAATCTTCCTATTTGGTAAGAAATTCCGAAGACACGCTGTACTTTTAGACAACTGGTATTTTTAGCTTAAACTATTAGAGGTAGGTATGCATATGTCGGAAGTAAACGATAAAGTAAGACTATTTTGGCCCAAAATCCTAATTTGTTAAAATTATTACTGGCAAAACAAGAATTCTTGTTTAAAAAAAAACTTTTTCTTTTAGGGTTTCAACTACTTTAATAAGGTTTTTTTGCATTAAATATTTTAGCACAACTGAAATTCTAAATCTTAAGCATTTTTTAGGTAGAACCAAAAGACTTCTAAAAATATCAGATGTGGTTTAATATTGCTTGTTTTGAATTTTTCAATATGATTTAATAAAAAATTACTATGGGCAAAATCTTATTTTAAAACTTCACAATATACTAGTAGCAGATTTGCAATATGTTAAATAGAAATGCTACTTTATTTTTTTAATTTCAAATAATAAAAATATCCAATTTCGTATCTAAATAATTGATTGAATATTGATAAAATAGTTGATTTTCGTATCTTAAATAAGTAAATTTAATTAAATGTGTTTGCATTATGGGTAGATGATATGGTACTAAAGTTTTAGTTTGGTCAAATGCTTTGTAAAGACTTACTGTCTTCTGAGAAACGTATGGCTTTTGATAATAAATATAATATTAAAAGCCGCTATAAATATTACAAAAATATCTGAATAATATAATAAAACCTTTTTTTATCTTTGAACAAACCACGAAGGCTAAAAGCCTAAATACTTACGTATTGTGGGTGTCTTAAGCGAGGTAAGAGGGAGTTTGTTGACACAGGACTTAAATACTTGAAGATTTGGGGGAAGAAAAGACCTCCGCGGGCAGCAGGTTCCACATTCTAGAAACTCTAGGGATAAAAAAACGAACAAAGTGGAAAGTTCGGGGCCTGTCCACTTGGACCGTATAGGGATGCATACGCGCGGCACCACGAGTTTCTCTGTTGAAGTTGAAGTGAGTGAGTAGAGGAACTATACTGGACAATTCTTCAAAGCAGAAGCCATGGAAGTACCTATAAAAAAGTGATAAACCCCCACAGCCCAAAGATGGGCAAGAGAGGGAAGCTTTTCTGTAAGTGAAGGATCAATAATAAGACGAATAGCTCTTCTTTGAAAGGACTCAATAGTGCTTAGGGTTGTCGGGGACGCCATGCCCCAGATATGAGAACAATATTCCAAGGGAGGTCGGATTTGGGACACAAATGAAGTGTATAAATTAGAAGGGGAAAAATAGTTTTTGGTTCGAAAGAGAAATCCAAGCTTTTTTAAAGCTGCCGTGGCTATAGATAAAATGTGTTTATGCCACTTAGGGCTAATTGTAGGAGGATGAGTATTTGATGACTCTTTTCGCGACAAGGAACATGATTGAGTTTTGGATGCATTAAAATGGACTAGACTTTTTGCGCCCCAATCCAATATTAAATTAAGATCCTGCGAAAGAGATATCAGCCGCTTAGCGTTTGTTTTCCAAATCAGGTTTAGTGATGGGTTTAGGAATCTGAAAACTGTAGTGATGGGTACTATCGCCGGCAAAACTATGAATGGAATTAGTTGTGGACGGGAGAAGGTTGTCGATGTGAAGAAGAAACAATGTTGGGGCCAGAACTGAGCTTCCCTTCCAACTTTTACATTTACTTAGTGAAAGTTTGAAGAATGGCCGTTCACAATAACTAATATACGTCAATCAGATAGATAAATAGAGAGCCAAGTACAGAGTTTAGTTAAAAGACCATAGGAGGGAAGTTTATTCAGAAGTGCGGCATGCCAGACCTGGTCAAAAGCTTTGGAAATATCAACGAGTTGGGACTCACCTAGAAACTCTTGAAAGCTTGACATTAAAATGAATGCTCGGGTAGAATTTTTAACAAAAGAAAAAAGCAGTTGGTACTGAAATCATTCTATACACATTTAATTTATTTTTGTTGAAATAATTTGCTAATTACTTACAAGTAATCTTTTTTCAGATTTTGTAAAAAATAGTGGAGTGTTTTTTACTTGGTCAATTCTTAAAACAACAAAAGTAAACAACATTAAAATTAATCAATAAATTAAATGGAACTTTTTAATTTTTGCACTGAATATGAAAACTTATATTAAGTTTTGCGTAGGGTTGCCATCCGTCTTGATATATCAGGTCTTTCACCGTTATTAGGTTCTATGTTTCGACGTCCCGATTTTATAACAAAAGTCCCGATTTACGACATGTAATAAAATATTTAATTTTGTATGTACCCTTTTATCAGAATTTATCAAAATACATACTGTTAATTCCTTCACATAATGTCAATTAAGAAATAATTTTTTGTTACTGGCAATCGACTGTTGGCAGAATCTGTCAAAGCGATTTTGTAATATCAGCATAACTTTAAAATGCTGCTTTATTTTAAAAATAAAATAAAACACAAAACGATAAAGTGCACTCACCCCATCTCTCCGTCAAACTTCAACATACCACAACGCAAGGTGTCCCGACATTGGTTATAGAATTTATGGCAACCCTAGTTATACGTGACATGAATACGATCAATAATTTTAATATTTTTAAATATTTTAACATGTTTTGTTCGTCAAAATAGGGCAGAAGATATTTAGAAATAAACTCTTGTATCACCGGATCTCCTGGCGCACATCTATTTTTCAAATTTGCTCTGTTTTCCGAAAAACAAAAAAATGTTCCATTTTGACCTGGACACATAAAGTTTAGTTTAATTGGCTAGTTTATTAAAAAAATGGTACAACTATACTTTAAAAAAAATTGTCAGTTTATTGTTTTCCAAATATTGCTAAAATTATGTTATTTGTATTTTAGGTGAAAATTAAATTTTTGGCACTTTTTAATTCTTAACTTTCTTCGAATTCTTGTGATGTAACCCCACTTTTTGTGATTTTATCTTAGGTATTTTTTAAATATCCTGCCATACCGCTATTTACATGACATATGTCAAAATTGATTTTAAAACCATTGGAAATGCAGAGACAAACATCAGAAAAAAATAAAAAAAAACCATATGTTGCGCACTTTTCGCCGCTAGCCACTTAAAAAAACCTTTTTATTAGAAAAAATAAACAATTTTATGATGTATATCAAAGTTGTAATAAGAATTTCTGTTATATTCAACCATAATCCTAGATGTAAAATCGTGTTTTATTAAAATCAATATTAAAGCTCTCTCTTAGTTTATACAGCTTTCGCAACATTTGTGCCCAACGTAAATGTCTTGCAGTTCATTGAACATGACGACAAACAGCGATATTGTCGCAATACTAAATTTCAACGGCATTGGCAAATGTTTACATGAAAAATGGGGCAGTGTGAATGGAGAAAATAATATAATTTTTTGAGGAAAAATGTTGCAAACAATCCAATACATATTTTTGTATATTATATTTATAAAATAAAACAAATCTAAAATATATATATATGTTAGTTTGTAGAGTTTCACGGATAGATGAATGTGTAGAGTTATCATTTCGGGAGTATATTTTCCTTGCGGAACTTCGCAGACGTTTCGCCAAGATCTCATTTGGCATTTTCAATGTTATCTGACACCAGTTAGATAAAATAAATTAATAGTTTTTGTGTTTAAGCATCATTAATATGATAATTTGCTCACCTTTGCCAAGATAATGTGCTTTGAGTCAAAAAAGTAATCATTTTGAGTGTTTTAAATAACAACTGGTTTATGGTATCATAGCATTACACGACAAATAAGCATAACTTAAATATAGGGTATGCTACCAGAATATATACATATATTTATATATATATATATATATATATATATATATATATATATATATATATATATATATATATATATATATATATATATATTGTAAAGCACAAGAAAAATTCCCTACTACTGTCTTGGTGTATTATATAAATATTTTACTCCCTTTAAAGACAGTCAAAAGAAAACATCCTGCTTTTCTATGCTATCCATCACGACTCTCTCGACTCTCTCCCCAGACCGGTTTCGCCTGCCTTACAGGTACTCATCAGTGAGGCTGTATCGAGTCGTGGTGAATAGCATAGAAAACCAGCGTCTACTTATTAGACAAGTTTCATCGTCCAGCGGTAGGATATTAAATCCTGCGGTTGATGCCCTACTGAAATCGCATTCAGTAAATACGAGCATCAATTGTAGCGGGGTGGCTATGTATGTTGTAAAGCACAAGGAAAAATTCCCTACTGTCTTGGTGTATTTATATATATATATATATATATATATATATATATATATATATAATGAAACTAGCAACCATCGGCTATGTTGCCTTTCCTATATGTTACACAACATATTATTTTTTGTACTTTATTAAATCCATTTTTGAAATTAATTCCTGGGTTAACTCTGATCCATGATAACCCGTTCATAAAAATATTGTCAAACAACTTTAAGGTATGCAATTTTATTTATCTATAGAATTTAAGTTTGTTCAATAGTGCAATACATTAAATTTTTTGAATTTAAAAGATATTTCTTTGTAGCTTTATTGATAATTAATTTAGAACAATACAATTTTGTTAATAAGCGAAATTGAAAATTTAAAAGTTTTCTTTTTTAATATATTTTTTATATAAATTTTTATATCAGCAAAAATAGTACTTCACTCTCAAGCAATAATTACATTTTTGGCCCGACCTTGTAGATAACTGATATAATTTGACATTTGATAATTGCCTTTTGGGTTAACATACATCTCATACATACATACTTTTTAAAATAAAATAAATTTTATAAATAAAAAATTTTAAATAAATAACTTTGGAGCTCCTTACTTGTATTTTAGGTTTTGAACCAGAACTTTTTATTAGAAATAACTTTTTTTCGTAAATTATTAATAAAAAGTTTTCCACAAGACGCCAATTTACGACACACTGCAAATTTGGCCTAATGGGCGTAGCTAGACTTCTTAGATTATTTTATCCATAAAATTATGAAACACGCCCAAAATTGTGGGTGTTATGGAAATACTTTAATTTATTAAAATAATGACTCCTTGGGCACTGTAGAGATACACTCAGTGCTTTTTTTCTTTTAATTCACACACTGACGGCTTTCTTTACGATGTTGCCAATCGTCCTTTTTATACAAAAATAGCAGATCTGTGCCCACTGACAAATTTATTGAAAGCCTTATATAAGAAAAAATTGTTGTAAAAAAATATTTTATGAAGGGCTGTTTAACTTTCTTAAAGGAAATATCCTCCGTTGGCTTCCAAACATGCATTTATTTTCTCACTCGGGTAAACATGTTTTTATTGTTTATTATACACTTTTATGACACTGTTGTTACTTTCCTTTAAAATTCCCTTTTATTTGCTTTTAAAAGAGACAAACTATTTTATTAAATAAAATTTTTCAGATAACAATGAACTAAGTGAATAACACCAAACCAATTCGGTAATTGTCAAAAAGTGTGGTTTAAAACGAATGTGTCATAAGCCACTGTAAACAATGTGGGATCTCATTTGCTGAGATTTATTATTTATTAGGGTAGGTAAAATTAAAAAGAGTCTTAAAGTTCAATAATAAATAAATCCGCACCACTCATCTAAACAAAAAGAACATGTAGTCTCCAGACAAGGTGCGCAGTCTACCATATCTTCAGGTGTAGCTGCCCGTCACGAACATGGCCACACGTTACGTCGTCTGCGGGCGCGTACTCTCGATGCACCACGTCACACGTCTCTGCATTGACTGATGCGCAGCGTCCGACTTAATGTTGTTATGAATAGAATAGAACAGTTCTTAAGAACATGTTCAAAGGTAGCCTGTTCAGTGAAACGTTCTTTAAAGAGAACTGAACAGCATGTTCTTTCCGAACCGAACGGGAGCGGAACGGACGCGCGTGGTTTTTATTTTCCATGTTCTTACTGGTTCTATGATCTGCGGTCGGTCGAAGTGAACCATATTAGCCATTTTCGTTCATTTTGATCAAAGAAACTTTAACCCGGCTTTAAGCTTGAAGTGCTATGCATTTATGGTAAAAAATATAAAGCGGGCAAAATATTTAAATAGTTTGTCCAATCTCCATCTTATTGTCCAGACTTAAAAAAACCGATGAACAACAGGTTTACGGAACCTGTTTTCGGGTAGGAACGGACCTGTGAAACCTGTTTAGCATTCTTGCCTGTTCTTTAACAACTCTAGTCCGACGTATCTACCCCGACTGACCCGTACCTTTCCGTACCGCTCGACATCTTCGATGAGCTGCCAATCTCATGAACAGATATTATAGCTTTCTATTTATGTGCTGCAAATCTGGTAATATCGACACAACTACATAGATGGCGATGGTAGTACCGAAATTCACAGTAATTTCGTTTTTCTTGCCTCTCGCTATCTCTCACATGTAACAATGGGTCGGTAATATTGATTTCGGTAATAAATTTAGTATGTTCTTTCATTTACAGAGTTTTGTTTAATTTTGTTTGTCTCTTTAAAAACAAATAAATATGGAGTCCTGATAAAAAGTAAAGTAAAAACAGTAGCTGTTCCATCATGAAAGTGTTTCTTTTTAGCGAATCCATTAAAAGTGTTGAGTTGTTAAGCAATCGGTTCAGAAAATTTTTAACCATAAAAACAGCGCGAAATAGTATTGAGCAGAAAATAAATGCATGTATGAAAGCCAACGGAGAACATTTTATGTCCTACTAAAAGGTAAATCAGGACCTATTTAATTTTTTTCTTAAAACAATAAGTCCATAAATATACTCGTTAAGAACAATATAGATTTCACAACCTCTTTACGAGTTAGTTGACCTCATTAGAAGTCAAATTCGCTTACAGCTGTTTTTAAAGGGATGACACAAAACGATCAGTGGCGGATTTACATTTTGACCATACAATTTTGGGGTTCATTATCTCAGCAATTGATGGTGGTCCGCCGGTTTTAACAATTTTTATTCAATTTATTTTTACACGAGGATTTTTTAACCTATATTAAAGTATTTTCATAACACCCTGTATACTAGAAGTTATAGGCTTTTAGAAAACACTTTGTTAAATAATCTTTTTGTTTCAAATTTACTAAAAATAGTTGATTTTTAGTAAGCAAAAAATAATCTAAGTGTTAAAAGGAAATTTCTTTTATTTGAACTTTTCTAGTAAATTTGGTTAAATTTTATCGTTTAAGTGCAAAATTTGCAAAAAATATCTGTCTTATCTTTTAATAACATAAAACTGAAAATCTGGTTAAAAAATGAAAGGTCAATATAAAATTCAACCGGTTGTAGTATTTTGAAAAATATAGATAAGTTTGCAAAATTTGAGATTTGTTAATACAATTTAGGAAGTGGTGGGGTATGGTTAACTCGTGGTCAAAGAGGTACATTTTTAAATTCTTTTTGGCGACACAGTAAATATTTATTAATTTGTAAAATGGCACTTTAAATCATGTAAAATCAAAAAATAAGGTTTGTTCGTTAGATAATCGTTTCCCCAGGTAACGCTGGATTTTTTTTTTTAATTTTCATTTTTGAGGACACTTTAAAGTGAAAAACGCCTATTTGTTTTTAATAAAATTATAAATATTGTCACACAAAAAAACCAGCGTTACGTTTAAAATTAGTTAAAGAAGTAGTGGTAGGTAGTTACCTAAACCTTTGCATCTTCGTTAATTTTGCTAAGATTTATCTCAAATTTTAACAAAATATTTTTAAAATTGATGGTATTTTAAAAATAAGTGTTTTTTTAAACCTTACTCCGCCCTTAATTAAACATACAAAAAAAAGGCATCAAATATTAGACTTGCTTTTAAAACTGATTTTTTTTATCGAAGTGTAATTCCTTAAGCCAATAGCAGCTGGTATAAACTTGCTTAAAAAAAACTTCGAAGTCCTACCGACAAGAATAATTGACCTCCAAAGTGAAACCTTAAGTTTTTCCGCAATAAAAATTTATATTTCGTTTTAAAGTAGTATACTTTAACTTGTAAAAATAAGTATTTTTGACAAGCGGTCGAAATCATTATACAGAAATGAAAGAAAGCTAAAGCTTCAAATAAGCAGTAAGCTCTCTTTTATTTCTGTATAATGATTTCGACTGCTTGTCAAGAATACTTATTTTAACAAGTATTTGATAAACGGATCTAGTCTCGCCTATTTTTTCGCACTGTGGCAGAGGGCGGGATGAATATTAAGCTATACGCCATTTCTATTTCTTAAAACATTTTTTTGGGTTGTTGTTACTGCCTATATCGTACTGAGAAAAACCAAAATAGTTAGTATAAGAATTTTTTTTTCAAATTTCCTTTATTTTCGCTTTCTAGCCCAAGTCGGTTTTTAGTGTATTAGAGGTGTATCGAACCCGCTATTTTGATTAAACAGTTGCTACTGCGACTGCTAAACAAAAACAGCAGCTAAAAATAGCTGCTTTTTTAATAGCATATGCCTTTTGGTATAGTTTTATACATTTTATTTCTAAATTATTGTTTAATGTACACGGAAAAAAGGTTTCTTTAAAATAAAGTAAACCGCTATAATTTAAGGATTTCTTGATTTTGATATGAGTCGAAGAAATATTTCTTAATATTTAGAAACTTAAGTTTTTAAATTTGTATCCATCAATTAAGGATTCTGTAATAAAAACAAGATATCTTCATTTTTGGATAAAGGTAATCGAAGACTTACATTAATTAAAAGAGTTTATAAAAGAAGTCATCAAATATTTTAAGTAGAGTTCTAAGGTATCTTTGTTTAAATATATCATAAGCATTTAATTAGGCTTTTTAGTGTATTAATTTAAAATTACGCAGTTTTATTTTAAATTTTCTGTGTTTTTAAGTAAGCCAGCTACACATTAGAATGTGTATGTAGTAGTTTCCAATAAGGCATTAGGATTTTAAACTGAGTACATTTTAGTTGTAAATTAAAGCAGTCAGGTCCTTAAGACAATTATATAAGGACTTCATTTCCTTATATTAAATTTATATTATTGTTGTTTTAAGACGGAGGTCCTTAAAACAAATACATCTATTATTTCAAAATAAGCTCATTGTACCTTTGTCACAATGTCTTTAAAAATGAGGACTTAAGTCTTCATTTTAAATTTATTCTTTCTATACTTTATGGCCGATATGCATCTTAACATTAAAAAATATATTTTTAAAGTATTTTTTTATTAAACTTTAAAGTAAAAAACAGAAAACCACAATTTAATAAGGATGTTGTATATTTAGCTTAAGAGAAATAGTACCGCTCTTTTTAAAAAAGAAGTAACTTGTTTCAGTTATTACCAATTAAATAAAACAAAACCTTTTTTTTCAAGAAAATACATATTTTTTCCCTTCTCTTTAATTCTTAAAGAGGTGTGGTTTCCAGTTTTAAGATTTTATCTTTGGAAAAGAAATACTCTAAAATGTTGTTTTGTCAAAGTCAGCCATAAAAAAGAAACAATAAATTTAAAATAAAGACAATAACCTCATACCCTTTTTATGCACTCTATCAACGAATAATTTAGTTTATTACATATGTAGCAACTTTTTTGTTTCATTTTTAATTACTCCTATGCGGGAGCAGGCTTCTTTACTTTTAAAAACAATTTAAATTATTTTGGAATATATTTAATTGTCTTACCCCATTTTTCTAGGCAATATAAGGCCCGGCTGCAGTCGATTAGTTTTAACAGTATGAAAAACACGCAGGTGTATTTTTTTGTCACTACTAAAAGCGTAGTTATTTTAAAATATTACAAAATGGATAATAAAAGACATCAACTGTACAAAATATGTTTATTTTTAAATTAAATTCCTGAATTCAGTACCTAAAAGATATTACAAACGAAGGGTAAACTTCCGAGTAAATGAACAATATTTAAATAAAAAATCTCCTTCTTAAATTAACGTAAACAGAACATAAACAAATATAAAATAAATTGGCATTTGTTTCCGAATGAACATACCTATACCAATGTCAATGTACATATTATAATATTCTTTTAAACTATAATATTTATACTGATTTAACCATATAACCTTTAAATGTGTCTATACAGGTCTGGAAAATCGTTATCGAACCATTGGGATTAACAAGTGGAAAAAGAGAAAGCGATCTTGCCTTAAGATAGAGAGTAACGGAAAATAAGATATTCCCCGATGTTTCAAATGCAATGATGCCATATGTATGTATACGCCCACTTTCCTGCAGTAGTGGGGCACATCAACGCCGGTCACCGCGGCCGTCGCCGGGCTCGAGCATTTGGAATGGAGAGTTCAGTTGCAAGCTGTTTGGGGTATTGCAAACTACGGCGCTTTCTTTTTAAAATGTTGGTTTATACCGTTGAACAAAGAGTTCAATAATTATGAAGTGGTACTATGCTGGTAATTCAGCAGAAGAAATTAATCAGGAGATTTGGTTGTCCAGCTCAACGCCAGGGAAGTTCAACAATTTTTAGGAGTTACGTTTCCAAATCGTATAATCAGCGGAAGAGGTACCATAAAATGGCCTCCTAGATCACAAGATCTGGCACCAAATGATTTTTTTCTTTGGGGACACGTTAAGCAACAAATTTATAGGTATCGTCATGAACGTGCAAATGACTTGGATGAACTCCGCCTTAGTCAGGTTCTTATAGGCATAACACCTGAAATACTTGAAAACACAAAACCCGAATTTTATAACAGGTTGGGATATTGTCTTGCACAAAATGGTTCTCTTTGAGAACCTTATAAACTAAGATTTTAAAAAGTTTTTATAAGAAATTTTGTTAGAAATACTTTTATGTTTTTTAATTTTTTAGGATTATATTTTTATTTTTAGAATTATTTCTTTATTCTTTCTTTCGGGATTTCTTTTTATTTTGTTTAGCTCCAAACGGCAAAAAAAAGCTCTTAAAAATGGCAGTATTTGATTCATTTAAAGCAATAAATTCATCAAACACCAAAATATTTAATATTTACGTAAAAAAATTATCATAATATGTGAAGCAGTAACACCCTCCACGCGTGCAAAGAAGCAACTGCGTGCTCGAGCTCGATCAGCCATAAACAAAGCGAGCGCGTTGGCGCAGTGGTGGGGGAGACAGAAAGGGGAACGGGCGGGGAAACACCTCATTCTGTTTCAGTCGAACTCATGTGATTTAGTAATCTCCCTTCTCTTCTCCAATATGTTTCCGCCCACCGTAATTACAGCCCCACTCTTTCGTGCCGGAGCGGGAGACGAAATCCAGACGAGAGCGTCTGCGGGTCTGCGGTACGTAGATGTCAAGTACAGGGTTGCCGACTTGCCTTAACTTTCAGGGTAAAATTAAAATAATAATAGTAATCTTATTAAACCTTTTTTACTTTATTTTTGTGATTTTAGAATGTAATTGTATAATGTATATTTAATTTTTAAAATTTAAGGGCTTTCAGGAAAAATAAAATATCAATTTGGGGCTTTTTGAACTAGGTTTGGGGACAGATTTTTTCGGAGTTGGGTCGACTCAAATCTTTCAAATGTCGTTTGCTGTGTTGCAAACTGCTGCTAATCCTGCTTAATTTAGATTTTTTTTAAATTTTGGTCAATATCGTTGACAAAAAGTACAAATTATTAAGTAGTACTATGCTGGTAATTAAGCAGAAGAAATAATTAGGAAGTTTGCATTATTTAAAAAAGGTCTTGTACCAGCGAAAAGTACAATTTTTGAAATTATTATAAAAGTTTGAAACCATCGGCTGTTAACGAAATTGTAGGAAGTGCATGTGTAATGATGAGGTGTCACTTGAACCTCCATTAACTAAGAAACGGCATGTCTGTGATACTGCTGCATTTCCGCCCTTTTTAAAAATTTCCGCGCCCTGTTGCCTTGCACCACTTGCACCACCCGGTAGCATATCACCTCAAATGCTTGATTAACCAAAGAGAACCGAATTTAATAACAGATTGAAATATTGTCTTGCTTAAAATTGTGGTCTCTTTCAGAACCATAATAACCTAGATTTTAAAAAGATTTTCCACATTTCATAAACATTTCCGTTAGAAATACTTTTATGTTTTTTTATTTTTTTAGAGAATATTTTATTTAAATTTACTTCTTTTTTTAAAGTTTTGTTAAAATCCAAATGGCAAAAAGAATTATGCTTTTAACTTTTCAGGATTTAATGCATTTAAATTATTATTTTTTTTAGGATACTCAAATATTTAATATTTACGTAAAAAATGCACCAAAAAAAATTAACTAGGAGTTGCACTCCCCGTGCATGTCTACCATGCTACTGAATTGAATACCATCAGTGTGGCCAGGTGGGTTACGATAAAAATCACCCGCGTGGATCCAAAAATCACATTTAAGGGCCGCCTTTTAATTGGCAAAAAATGTATTTTCTACACCAAAGAAATTAAGAACCAAAAAAAATGTTTACGTAAAAATCGAGAATTTTAAGTAAAATGTAAGTAAAAATAATGGTTTGTTTACAACTGACATTAATGGCCTGATATTTATGTCAGATAGAAATTCTAGCTAATGTGCACGGTCAAAAATGTTGTCTGATATCAAGGTTAGTTTATATTTATAAGGTTGCGACATATCCTCAACTTTTAGACGGTTCGAGGTCGGGGACGCAAGAAAAGGCACTTCTCGGAGAAAAGTTGGCAAGACTGGGTAAAAATCAAAGCTAAAGATCAATCCAGTGGCGTCTAGAATTTGCGCATTTAATTTTGCATTGTTTTGGAAGTGATATTTGTTGAAAGACGTAATTCCGAATGTTTTTATTTAAAGTAAAAGAATTTACAACTTAATAACAATTAAAAACTGACGTGTAAACGTTTGTTCTACTAATACAATAAACTGTATATCTCCGGCACTGAACAAAATGGCCGAAAAATGGGAGATGTGACGTCATAACACGTCAAAGCAATATGGCCGAATGTCGTGACCTTATATAGACCGACTTTGGTCTGATATAACTTTTTGACTGTTTACACCAGCCAGAATTTTTATCTGACGTAAATATCATGCAATAAAAGTAAGATCAAAACGTACCTTTAAAAATGTTTTTTACCTCCATTCTAATAATTTAAATTATAGTCATATTCAATGTTAAGGACGTTAAATGGCGATCAGAGTAGACTACCTTCTAAATCGTTAAAAATCCCCGTTTTTACTTTAAAAATCCCGTTTTGTCTTGTCATCAAAAATCCCCGAAAAAGTCTCTGGCAACACTGTTCAATACCCGAACGCTGCAAGTTCGATACGCAAAACGAAAACCGTCGGCGCCAGTGTCCCAATAGGGGAGTACGTTTGGATGTAAGCAAAGAGAACGGGGAAAAATTTGTGCATCGACAACATCGCATCGTCTGTTTCAATCGAACTTATGTGATTCAGTATATTCAGAAATACTCTCTTTTCCACTTGGGGAATTGCAAAGGGCGAATAAAGATTTTCCACACCTGTATATTTGTCCATCACCCAACTAATTAAAAGGTCTTTTATGTCGGCACTCACACCTTTTAAAAAAATAATCTATCACTCAACACGACTTAACCAGAACAGCAATTTGCGCATCACTTAATAAGTTCTATTGTACTTGTACTCTATCGGCTTACGCGACGTAATGATAATGATACCGAGTTGATACAAAGAGACGCTTCATGGCCGCGCGATTGGTTACTTTTGGCGGAATAGTGCAATGCAGCGTTGCCAAGTTAATAACTCAGAGGACCGAATAAATAGCGAATGCTTTTATTTAATGTTTAGGCAGCTTATCAGAGCTGGTATAAAGCCTAAGTTCTAGATAGCGTGAACGCCGATTTTTATCTAACGTCAACAATTTACGCCTTCGGATATTTCACAACATCTTTTAAATAACGCTATAATGTTACTACAAATGTTATAAAAATAACTAGTACCTCTGAAATTTCTCCGTTATGATCTTTATGGTTAAGTAAAAAAATCCATATGTTCTAAAGTTTGAATATTGTAAATAATGCATATTTATTTTAAATTAAAAGTGTGAGAGGTATTTAATAATAGATGCGAGATAATATCCGAACAAAAATTAGAAATACAATGGATTTTTGCTATGTTACACTATGACGTACCCGATCTGTTGGATAAATAACCTAAAGGTACATAGTCTAGATTTTCTCCACTTACTCACTTAAAACAATCGCTAAAACAAATATTGTAACTCACTCGGGTATTAATTGACCATTAATGGTCTTAACCCTTAACGCTTTCGCTACTCTCGCGCATTTAATGGTATCAATCATTAATTGCCCCTATAAACACCCTTGTTTGTTAAATAGGTATTAGAAAAATGTGATAAGGTTTCTATACTAGGTCAAAAATATTAGGTAAGTTAAAGGAAAACTGATATTTAAGAAATACTCGGTTTAATTAAAAATAATGCTTTTATTTTTCCACTTATATCTAAAGGTGGTGTTAGAAAAGAGAAAATACCTGTTATACGTACTTAAATGATAAGACTAAAAACTTAATACACGATTCGTCTTTCCATAATACTCGGTTTAATTAAAAATAATGCTTTTATTTTTCCACTAATATCTAAAGGTCGTGTTAGAAAAGAGAAAATACCTGTTATACGTACTTAAATTATAAGACTAAAAACTTAATACAAGATTCGTCTTTCCATGGGACATTTATGCCAAAAGTGTATCTAAAATATGTGTTTAAAGAATATTTCTTAATAGTGGGGCTTTAAACACGTTAAGAGAAACAAAACAATAATATGAGGATCATTTTCAATCGTATTTAACATTACTAGCTACAAAAGGGTAGAATGCGGAACTTAATAAGACCAACAACTCCAACAGTGAGTTTAGTATATCTAAAGTGCTTAGTGCATTATCATTATTTGTTTTCACCTTTCAGCAAAATCGTTTAATATTTCAACTCCTAGTAAAAAAAAATGAAATATGTTTTTAGGATTAAATGTAAAAAATCTGCAAAAATCAAGGTAATTTGTATCTTAGCTAACGATAAAAAGTCTTATCGTAAATAGTCAATAATTTTGTACATCTGACAACGCCTGCTCTAGAAAAAAGGTGGTTCTTTTGCAAAGATATAGGTTTCTTGAAATATGAATTTTTCTTGATTAATGTACTTCAAGTAAGTACAATGGATGTCATAATTTGAGTACATCAGTTTTTAAGATTAAAAAGTTGATTTTTTAAATTAAAGACCATTATAATAATAATTGTAGACAAGGAGATTTAGTAATAAGACTTTTAAACATTGCGTGTAATAAACATAAATCCTCCTTTTAAATATGTTTAATATGTTGTATTAAAATCCCGACAAATTTGATACAAAAGTACGTAATTTGTATTAATAATAGGGTATTTTAAAAGAAAATTATATAGTTTTTTTTAGCAAGCCTACCATTTTACATATTTTAAAACAATAAGGCACTTTTTTAAAGACATATGGTTTTAATATTAGTTAATATTTTAAGGAAATATACTTCCTAAGTAATGCGCTTTTAGATCTTAGATGCAAGTAAATTTTCTTAATATAAAACCACAAAATTTTGGAACCAGGCATTATTTTTAAACTCCTGAATTCTCTTGATTCAAGATTTATTTTTTTACGTGTAATATTACCCAAATAACAAGCAAAAGCACATAATGGGATATATATAAAAAGTCAATATTTTCTACCAGCACACCCAAAATACATTTGTTAACTGTAAATGAAATTTTATCCCTGAATTTAACATAATCGAATAAATAGCAGCCGATAGCAGCGAATAGCAGTCAATAGCAGCCGACTGTAGCCGATAGCAGCCGATCTCAATCTGCGCCGCCATAGGCAGTCCGCTTTTCCAATTTTGCCGTGTATATTAATTGATACATAAATAGCTGCTATTTTTAAAGCGCATTGCAGTAAAAAATTTTATACACTAGATAGCAGCTAAAAAAGCAGGTTGCTATTTAGCAACCCACCTCTACAGCGTATAATGATTTTAGTTTTTATTTTTATGCTTATACTTTTTATTATCAATACTACTTTTAGTATAAAAGTAATTTTACAGATATTTATTTTTCTTTACCGAAAAATTTTAATGTAAAGGATACCCTTTCAATGATCACATTATATTCCATCCCACGTACGATATTACGTTGAATAGATTTTTAAGTGCAACCCAAGAGGATTACATTCATATATTTACATACGTTTTATTTAATAAGGGTTACGGTTAAAATCTTTATGGTTCGATGTGACTGGAAAAATACTTTTTGACAGTTTAAGCAAGGACCTAAATCGCTAGTTATCGAATTACAATAAAAAGATCTATTTTCATGTATTTCATAGTTTATTTGGTTTCTGTAACTGATTCAGAATTAAGGAGCATTTAATTTGCAACAAAAATTGTTATATACATATCTTTTTTGTGGACCAATAGTATTTCATATCATTATCATTATATATAATAAAACTAAGTGGATAAAATGAGCGTGCCGATAAAACTTTAAAAAGAGTTCCGATACGATAAAGGGATTTATATATTGTGATGGCCCCTTATCCCCCTTGAGCAGGAAAATTTATGTTTTGACCTAAAGGGCGTATTTTTAAAGATATAAGGGCATTTCCAACCCTTCAACCCCTTTAACTTGGAAATGAAGTGTAGTGGCGCCATCTGTTGTCGAGTATTTGAACTTCATTCAGAACAACGAGTATTTGGGTTGCTTTTCGAAAGGCAATAATATAAGTTATTTATTATCAATTTAAAAAATTGCACTTTCCAATTAAATAAACCTTTAGTTTATTATATATTATGTAGCTTGCTTAAGAGTAGTAAATTCGAAAAAATTTACTAAGCAAGCTAAGATCACACTAATTGGTGTCAGATGATTGACTGAGGAAGCAGTTTGTTGCGTGCGAGGTCTTTTGGGGTAAGCAATATAGCAATATAGTGCTATATATGTACATATATATATATATATATATATATATATATATATATATATATATATATATATATATATATATATATATATATATATATATATATACCATATATATCTATATATATATATATATATATATATATATATATATATATGTATATATATATATATATGTATACTATCTATATATGATATTAAAACCGTTTGCATTATTTTTTTAGAATAACGGCCACAGGACAAGGGTGGGCGACGCCACAAACGTGAATTTATCTTTTCTTTGACGACCCCTTGATAACTTAAAAATAAAACTGCAGTCCTCTAAAATACGTAAAGGCTGTAAAAATGTAACATTTTAATGGACTAGTATACTATAAAGCAGTTTAATAAATACATTATCCTTTGAATTAAAATCTAAACATTTTTATTTTATTTAGTATATGTAGAATGCACGACCTGACGTAATCTCGATATGACGTCATCGTAATTTGACGAAACATTTAAGAACCCTTGCATGAACTTTAATAACTTACAGTTAATATATTTATCTTTAGTAGTTTGGAAAATATGGCTATTTAAATCTGGATATAATTTTTATTACATCTGTAGTCTTACCTTAGTGCCGTAGGACGTTATAATGGAAATTATTTCTACTATTTTTCAGGTTTAAGTGGGCATATTTTAAAAACTTTTAAAGATAAATGCATCAAATGCATTATTTTTGTAAAGGTTTTTAAAATATTTTTTAATTATTACATAATATAAAGAGTGTTCCATTAAAAAAGTTTACTTTTATTTTTATGTTAACTTGTTTCTTTATATGCTAAAAGATAATACATAAAAAAGTATATAAAATACATTCTTTTATCCTTTTTGGTTATAGTTAAAAGTGAGTAGCAAAATAAAAATAAAAACCCTCTACATTAATTAAGTAATTTTTTTAAGTGTATTTGATTTTGGTACTACAAAATATATGCTTTGGTGTCACAAGAAAACCTGATATGTTAATTTTTTTAATATATTATTTTTCGTGACCCTAGTAGTTTCAAAATTTGATAATAGTTTTTATGTGATACAAAAACGTTAAAATTTTGTTGATCAGTGTTATTAGCTTCTAGCTTTTAGACCATGCAGAACCTATTAAAAAGTATAACTTTTTTCGTAAAATTACTAATAAAAAGGTTTTCCATACGATGCCATCTTACGTAGACACACTTTATTAGGATAAGCATAGGTAGCATTAATTTTAGGCAAAGAACCAATTTTAAAACGGTATTTATCAATCGGGTATGTTAACGTATAAATATTATACGTTAAAGTTGTCACCAATTATTACCGCGGTAATAACTAAAATTGTTATAGAAATTAAGGTCATGACTCAAATTAAATGTTTGATCAACAAAAAAAATGTATCGATGTATTTAAAAAAAGCAAATCAACATATTGTCAAGCCTTAGTTAGGTCAAAATAATAAATACGTGTACAGGGTGGGCAATTTAGCGAGTACCGTGGCTGTATCTCGGGAACTATTTATTATTTAAATTTTCTATTGTTTTTTTGAAATTGTAATAAATTTAAATGTAACATAAGGTAATAGGAAATAATTTTAAGAAAAACCATTTTCCCTATTTTGAGGTTACCGTTACGCCCCTAACGGCCGACTTAGAATTTTAAAAATAATTTCCAGCAAGTTCTCTTGACCATATTTAGCAAATATTTTTTTTTTGGAAGCCGTACGATAAATAGTTCCCGAGATACAGCCGCATTACTTGCTTAATTGCCCACCCTGTACATCGTTAAACTGAATACGATTTAACCGATAAATTTAGGAAAGGGTTCTAATTCGTCGATTTCCAATGTTTCATTCTAAATTGACCAATCAGTACACGTTTCCAGGGTTTATTCGATCGGTCGAATCGGACTCAGTATAACAATGTACACAGACTCAACGTAATCATAAATTATATCCACCAAACAAATTTACAAGCATGGTGGTTTAATAACTAAAAAGCTTTTTACCATGCAAAAGAAAATTAAAATTGGGGATTGGTTTTTTCATTAAGGAGGTGGCTAATTTGATTGATATAGAGTTGAATACATGTTTTAATTTAATTTGAACTATTTGGATTGCTTTACATATATTTTTTATTTATCTGTAGTTAAAAAATTGATATTTTTTTAATTTTTAGCAACCACAAACTTATTTACATTTGGTTGTAATTTAATTTCATAAAATAGGTATACATTTAAAAAAAATGTTTTAAAATTTTTCATTTATGTTTATTTAATACTTAGATTGCACATGTTTAAATAAAGGAACATGGTCTCTTCAATATTGATATAATGTTTTATCTAAAAGAAATATACTGTTTAATATATTATATGAAATTTAAAATGGTAACATATAAGCTAGATAATAATTTTTTAATATATTAGTGACAACTTTAAATGTTAGAATCACAGGTAAGAGCCATTTAAAAGAAATGAAATGTAAGGTGTTGTGGCATGTTATCTTAAAGCTTTCGGCAAGTATTTTATAGCCTTGGAATATGGAGGCAATTTAATCTATAAAATAGATAGCAGATTTTTAGAAAAACCCCTGTATTATGTGTCACCATTAAAAATACCTTTGAAAGAGCTTTAAGAAAATATTACAGTAATTATTTTAACTTAATTACTTTTGAATACAGTGTTTCTAATTTAGTTTGAGTCATATGAAAAACTTTTTATTTTCTGTAAAAAGTTTTGTATGGTCCAAAACCTGAAAAGCAATCATACTTGGTTTGGGCAAAAATAAAATTTTTGCTTAAAAGTAAACTACCTGCATTTTTGCTAATGTCGAAAATGGTTATAAATAAAAGATGTTAAGAATTTAAAACTATACTTTAATATGCAATTTCGTTTATTACCAAAAAAAATGGTAGATGACAATTTATTATCTGATATTTATATTATAGGTTACAAATATACCGGGTGATTTTTTACCTATACGCCTAGACTTGGAAAATTTTTGCTAAAGACAAATGCCTTACAAGGAAAAAAGGTTAGTACAATTTTTTAGTTGAAAGGATAATAAGTTTTAAAAATGAACTTAAAGGACATATAACGACTAATTAATAAAAAAACAGGTTTTTTTTGTGTCAGAAATAATAATAATAATAAATAATTTTAAACCATAATTTCAACTCCAAATACGTAAAAATACACCCACAAAAACCACGACTAATGGAAGAGTAATAACTAGCATGGAAAACACTATTTTAACTTGTTTATTATTTTAGTTTTAGCAAAGAATAAAAAATTCACTTGATTATTTCGTAACAAAAATAGTTTACCACTTTTTTTTATTTTTTTTTTTTATCTTTGGACAAACCACGAAGGCTAAAAGCCTAAATACTAACGTACCGTGGGTGTCTTAAGCAAGGTAAGAGGGAGTTTGTTGACACGGGACTTAAACACTTGAAGATTTGGGGGGAAGGAAAGACCTCCGCGGGCAGCAGGTTCCACAACCTAGAAACTCTAGCCTGGGCCTGTCCAGTTAGACCGTATAGGGATGCATACGCGCGGAACCACGAGTTTCTCTGTTGGGAACCGTAAGTGGAGGAACTATACTGGACAGTTCTTCAGAACAGAAGCCATGGAAGTACCTATAAAAAAGCGATAAATCCCCACAGCCCGACGTTGTGCAAGAGAGGGAATCCTTTCTGTAAGTGATGGATCATTAATGAGACGAATAGCTCTTCTTTGAATAGAATCAAGAATGCTTAGGGTTGTGGGGGACGCCATGCCCCAGATATGAGAACATTATTCCAAGGGAGGTCGGATTTGGGACACATATAAAGTTTATAAATTAAAAGGGGAAAAATACTTTTTGGCTCGAAAGAGAAATTCAAGCTTTTTGAAGCTGCCGTGGCTATAGATATAATGTGATTATGCCAGTTAAGGTTACTTTCAAATGTGACGCCCACAAGATTAAAGGTGTCTTTGCTCTGTAAAACTTGGCCGCTCATAAGTAGAGGATGAGTATTTGATGACTCTTTTCGCGACAAGGAACATGATTGTGTTTTGGATGCATTAAAATGGACAAGATTTTTAGCGCCCCAATCCAATATTAAATTAAGAATCAATGTTACTTGTTTTGTGTAAAATAACTGAATATCTTCCGTACTTAAAATACATATGTTTTTTAATTATTTGATATTAATTGTCTCTAGCAAATATTTTCCAAAATTATGCATATTGATTACGAATAACCCTGTATAAACCAAATTAAATTATTTAAAAAAATATCATTGTCTTTGTTTTGTATGCAATGATTTAACTAAATTATGTTTACAAAAAACTTTGAACCCTATAACTCTTTACATAAAATGTTTTTATAATGTCGGCTTAGGTTTTGTTAACAAGAATTATTTATAAAATGACAACTTGCTAATCTAAATTAATTTATAATAATAAAACCCGAAAATTGGTAACCGACGAGTCGGTAAGATCCTCCTTTGTTATAAATTGCTTTTTACCCCACTTTAGAAGACGCAAACTTTATTCCTTGGCCAAACTGCTAAACCAGAAATTTACGCACAATAACATTGCTTCAATACAGCTGTCTATTTAGGCAGAAATCAATACTCCTTAAACTTTTGGGATAAAGTTTTTGCTTTAAAAGGGCTTGTCACTGATTTCATTATAAAACATTTTAATAAAAGATTTAATGTTGAAAACGCGTAAAATTTATACTTAAAGAAAATTTACGACATTTGCAGCAAAGTAATTAAAGCATCCTTAAAATAATTTTCTTAGCTATCAATAAATTAAATATTTTAAAGTTATTTAGCAATACAAAAATGTATTTTAACGTAAAGTTTTTGTTAATAGTAATTTAGCGAAATTAGGTTGGGTTTTCTGTTTAAAAGTAGGGGGCCTAGCTTCAAAGTGTACAATCTCCAATATTAAATTGTTTTTATTAAAAAAAACTTAGAACCTATACATTTAATGATATGCATTTTTTCCTTACGTCTAAAAACTTTGTTATGGATGTAGTCATGGACGATTAAATTAAATATTTAAATTAAGCGCTGTTGTAATAAAAAGTGTATACAGGGTGTTTCACAACTTATCCGACAAACTTTAAGTGCTAATTCTACACTAAAAAATATAACAAAACTTCATATGAAAATTTGTTCTAAACGTCTTAGTTTTCGAACTACATGGTGTTAAAAATTTTAAAAAGTTATTGTTTTTTTAAAATAACTTTTATACCAAATGAGATCATTTTAAAAATCTATGGGACACCAAAACACATTGTTTAGCATACAAAAAAAAAATATTAAGTGTCGTCCATAAGGGGTTTAGGTTAAATATTTTTTAATAAGAAAACGGTACGCCACTGCACTTTTCTAAAATAAAAATAGTATTTAAAATTCTCATTAAGTTTGAACCAAATTTGATCTCTTGACTTTTTTTATTTGATGCACGGTTTTTGCTTGCGTAAATAAATAAAAACCATTTCCCGGCATGGCCAAATCCCTATCTAATTAAGGAATAAAATATCTAAGGCAATTCTTCACTGTAGAATTTGATATTATCCATACAAAATGACCGTGCTAAGTAATGATTTTTATTTATTTACGCGAAAACCGTACATTAAATAAAAAAAGTCGAAAGGTCAAATTTGTTTTAAACCTAATGTGAATTTAGTTTTTGTTTTTGGGTTTTCGGTCAATTAAATGAGAAACTATTTGATGTTTGTTGACGTTTCGGTTTATTATTAAACCATCTTCAGAATCTATAATTTAAAAAACAACAATCTTAATTTTAATACAAAGCAAAAGAAAAATATTATACAAAGGACGCTGCTATTATTAATATAAAATAATTTAAAATTAACATACCTTTTTTTTTTAATATTATTTTTTAAACTTAATCACTAATATTTACAAATTAAAACTACAATGTTACATTTTGAAAGCTTGGAGAGAACTAAAATTTTTTTTTAGTAATCTTGGTTTTATTTAACGTTTATTATAAGGTCCCTTTCGGTTTTTCCTAATTTTGATAGTAAAAATTTGCATTTTATTATCCTGTAATAAGGTTATTATATACAATACTAACGGCCAGTTTAACAATATTTGGTTAACACTAACCATAGGTTTGTTACCATAGAAACAACAAAATAGCGAAATGTGATTGGTGTTGCCAACATAGTTAACCCAAAAGTGATGGTAACCATATATTATGAAAGTGGGCATAAGATTATTTGTGTCGATCCTATGGTTTACTGTATTTTTGGTTTTTTAATGTGAATCATCTCTTTTATATTTCTTTTTCTAAAATTTGTTTCGTAGTCTAAAATTTGTACGTTTTTAAAGTCAAAATAATGTAAGTTTTCTATTGCGTGATTAGCTAGTGCTGTTGAATTTTCTTTATTGTCTCTAATACTTGATTGATGTTCTTTTATTCTATTTTTTAAATACTGTTTTGTTTGGCCAATGTATGATTTTGGACAGTTTAGACAGTCAATTTTATAAATGAGGTTTGTCTGTTCTAATTGTGGAATTTCGGGTTTAAGTTTAGTAAAAAGTGTTTTTGAGTTATTTAGTGGTTTTTCAGCAACATGAATTTTAAATGGTTTTAAAACTTTTTTAATTTTATGATTTATTTCAGGGTTATAGGGTAATGAAATGTATTTTTGTCTTTATCACTGTTTTTGTGTTGGTGTTTATTAGAGTTATATATATTATTTATTCTCGATTTTATGATGGGTTCTGTGAAATTTTTGGATATTGGTTATTTTTTAAGACTTCTCTTATTTTTTAAGATTTTGTGGTCTGTGTTTTGGATCAGAAAGTTTTATTGCTCTGTCAACTAATGAGTTGACAACACTTTTTTGTATGCTTTTGGGGTGTTTGAGTTAAAATTAAAGTATCTACCAGACCATACTGGTTTTGTATACCAGTTTGTTTTTATTATGCCATCATTATCATAGCTTATTGTATGTTTTTCTTTTGCTTTGTATTAAAATTAAGATTGTTGTTTTTTAAATTATAGATTCTGAAGATGGTTTAATAATAAACCGAAACGTCAACAAACATCAAATTCATTCTCTTCATTTTCATTTAATTGACCAAAAACCCAAAAACAAAAACTAAATTAATAAATATACGGTCAGGAAAAGAATATCCTAATGTGAATTTTAAAAATTGTTTTTATTTAAAAATGCAGAAGCGTATTGCCTATTGCCAATTTATGTAATCATTTGATGGTATTATTTAAAGTTCTTAGCGTACCTACATCGAAAAATACCTTTTTCTTATTAATCCTATTGTAAATTAGTGTTTTTTAAAAGAGGAAATGATTGAAAACTGGATATTGCAATATCGAAAATTTTTATACGGATAAAATGTTTGGGTTTAAATATGCAAACTTTTTATTTCCCAGAAATTCTTTTTCTTTTAATTTTTATGCGCTAAGGATAACAATTTAAATTTGAACCTAGGCAAATTGGCTATTTATTAAAAAATATTTACCCTAAACTCCTCATGGACGACACTGGTATTTTTTCTCTTGTATGCCAAAAATGTGTTTTGGTGCATAAAAGGCATCCCCCAATTTTAAAAATATATCAATTGGTATAAATTTAATTAAAAAAAAAAAAAAATCAAATATTTTTTGCACCCTGTGGTTTAAAATTTAGAACGTTTAGAAAATATTTTTATAAAGCTTTTTCATATTTTTTAGTGTAAAATTAGCCCTTAAAGTTTGTCGGAGAAGTTGTGAAACACCCTGTATAAATAGTGTATACTTTTCAACAAGACCCATTAATTGTATAAAAAATTAAAGAATAAACCAAACAAATGGAAAAACATATCGGCACACCAGCAAAGCAAAAGACACTTGGGTATAAGCCGTAGTTTTATTGTTATTTGCGTAAAAACAAACTTTCATTTAACCACAAGTAAGAGTAGAGGATTTAAAAACATACCAAATATCATTATTACATATTTCTTAATTCAGTTTGTACAAAGAGTTGACTATCCCCCGAAGTAAAAATATTTGACTTTTTTGTTCATTATTGGTCATTATTTTATCTTAGCAAGAATTTTCCAAGTTTATGCGCATATGTCACATATAATCACTCCGTATTTAGTGGAACAGGGGGATAAGGAGTAATCGTTAACCCATACACCTTACAATAATTATAGTGCAATACTTTTAAAACAGTCTGTTTATAGGGAACGACTTCTTAAAAATTTTGAAAATATTTATGATACTTTTTTTTTTTTTTGGTTAATGAAAAAACCGGTGAATTATTTTTGTTGCTTTACTATAGATATACTTTTATTTAAAACAAGAATTAAAGTATCCAAAAAAAGGAAATTACCTTGGAACAACATTGATTTTTTTTTATGAAATGCTAATTGTCGGCAACTTGTCAAAGAAAATTTATTATCTGGTTTATTTTTCCAAGCCAAGTATTAGAGTTTAAAATAATTGTAAAGTCTTTATAAAGTTCTCTTTTAAAAACCCTACTGTTGTATATTGTTTGTGGTATTAATTGGACCATATTTTTTAAAATCAGCGTCACCAATATTAATAACCAAAATTAAAATAATTGAAATAAATGAAAAAATTAAAGAAAAAATAATGTCCTACTCACCCACTGGGGTATATTTTTAAAATAAAAGAATTAACTTGGAACATTGTAGTTTATTTTTTATAAAAAGATTTTTTTCAATGGCCATTTGAAAAAGTAATAAATAACATAGAATAAAAATATTAGTTTATTTAATGGGCCAAAACATCACATAAAAACCTTTTATTATGTTTTTCATAGCGTTCTTATAGGGGATATGTTTTTATTGTTGGAGCGAATTCTTGTATTAAACCAAAAATCTTTGATTATATGCCAGATGGAACTGCTTTGGTATTGATGATTTTTATTAACTTGCAGATTACCTCAGACAACCTAAAAAAGGGGGCATTTCAAAATAAAAGCCTCTTATTTTTTTTTTGACAATTACCTGTAATAAAATGACATTAGTATAAACAGTTTAAAAATATAACATAATATAAAAAACTCAAAACAATAATAAAATTTACTTAAAAGTTAAAAATATTTAAAAAAAAATGAATTTGAGTAATATGGTACCTATTAAAGTATAAAAAGGCTTTTGTCTAATCAGTGATGAGGATTAAGTAGTTTAGCACATATGTTACTACCTAACTTCTTTTTTTGTTATATTTTACTTTTCAGTGAATTTTATTATTGTTTTGAAGTCAGTTTAATTTTTTTACTATTTATTTTTTGCTTTCAGTTTATTATTATTCTTTTTTTTCTTTTTTTTTTATCTTTGGACAATCCACGAAGGCTGAAAGCCTAAATACTAACGTACCGTGGGTGTCTTAATTCTTACCATTAAATTGGTAAACATACACTAAGAAACACAGACTACAGCAAATAACACAAGCACGTGAATTTTGATTGGTTAAAAATGAATAAAAAATAGATTTAACTAACTAGAACTAACCATTACCCCCAATGTGTTTTCAATGACCGTCTGTAGCGCTTTAAACCAATCAAATTTCACGTGCTTGTGATTTTCACTGTAGTTTAAAAACCGCTACTAGTACCTCTTTAGTTCGGTAAAAATGTTGATTTTGCTCCTAGGTTGTCGATTCTGAATCCGCCTCTTTACTCTCGAGAATATTCTCTACCTAGGGCAGCTTTGCCGCACGAACAATGTACGGCAGAGAGAATAAATAGATCTAGTACCTTTTTTCTTGCAATCCTGACTTGGTTCTTTGATGGGACCACCGCGGAAGTATCCTCTTTTAAATTCTTAAAATCGGTCCACGCCGGTTTAATTACGTTACATACACACAAAAAAACATAAACACTTATTGAAAACCCCTTGTTTTTAAAGTGGGTTAAGGTTAGAAATAACGTATGTCCTAAAAGTTTTGGCACACAATATTTATCGGTTTTTTTTTAATGCTGCGCTTGAGAGTATTTGGGGCACTTACGTCTCTTTCGATATTTAAGACCATTCCTCCTTAATTCCAACGATATCGTACTCTGAGAAGAAAACTCACCAATCTCTCTGACCTCTGTGCGGTAAATGCACGTGGTCTTTCACTTTTTGGGAGATTCAGACATGGTATTCCCTGCTCGCATTCCGCTATTATTCTATAAAGGGTTCTGCGTGAAATGTTTTCATTCTGGAATATTCGACAGGTTTCAGCTTTGGGTATCCACCCAACTAACTTGTAGATACTTTTTCTTATTTCTAATTTATACGACATCTTAAAGCGAAAACTTTAAAATAAATAAATCTCAACTGACAGTAAATAAAGTAAATAAACTTTTGTTTTCAAAGGCAGCTTGATATTATTTTGTTTTTGTTAAAATTAAAGACAATGAGTTTTGTGCCAAAACTTTTAGGACATACGTTAAATCCCACGAAAAACATAAATGTAAAATAGGTGAGCTAAGTTCAGTACTAAAATTATGCTTGGCTTTGCCGCAAGAAGAATGGAGATTAATAAACTTATTTAAATACTTTTTTGTTTCTGATTTAAACTGGCCAAGTTAAATCTAACCCTATTTAAGATCTTATACATTTCTTAGCATATGTGGTTTTTAACAAAACTTGGCACTTATTTAGATCTCCTTTAGATTACCATTCCTTTTTGCGGCGAAGCCCACAGCCAAGCATAATTTTAATACTAAACTTGGCTCACCTATTTGACATTTATGTTTTAATTTTTGTAAAAAAAATATAAAACAAGACAATTACCACCAACCATTTCAAATCTTTTATGCCTTGTGTATTCAGAACAAAAAGTATGTTTCCACCCGGCATCGAACTGGGTCTTCCCGTGTTAGGCGGATGTGATAACCACTACACCACGGACCAACCTATCATATTAAATATCTACTCGTAACGGTTCAAACGCTACAATAAAGAAACACACCAAGCTGAATTTTAAATTTTAGCTTTCTAGGTCATCTGAAAAATGGAAAATTGATATCTTTATAACCCTTTGAGCTAGCTTCATGAAATTTGGGCTTCTAGTGGTCTTTACGTGTCGTTCATGTGTGTAAGGTAAATAAGTTTTAAGTTATAGGGGGTCAAAAGTGGTACCAAGTAATTCGTGTAATATTACACGCGGCGCTGTACGCAGTTCATTTGCCTGAACTTAGATCTTAGATCTGCATAATTTCAAAGATACATTTTATTTTATTAAACGTTTTTAACTTACATTACGTTGTTATGTGTTTCCGAACAATCATTGCCCTGAGAGCAAGATAAAAAAAATGTTCTTTCACTCTTAAACTCAGAAACCAAATATTTTGTTAAAATAGATAACAAGGTGCATTATTAGATGTTATTTATTTGGGTACACGCCAATTCAGAATTAAAAACCAATAAGTCCAAAAATTTTTTAAAATAACTAACTAAAAAGAAATTTTATAATTTTGAAACCTAAATAATAGTTAATTGTATAAATTTTTATTTTTATTTAATTTTATCTTGACAACGGTAGCAGACTTGTCACCGAAACGTCGACTTTAGTTTTTAGTTTTTAATTCTGTATTGACGTGTACCCAAATAAATAACATCTAATAAATGAATCCGCCAAACCAATACAGATCATATCTTTAATTAAGGTGCATTAAATTAGGCCTTATTAAAAACACTGTAAACAATTGCCGTATTGATTTAAAAATTAACTTTTAAATTATTTTTAAAAATCCATGCAATAAAAAAAATAATTTTATGTGAATAAAAATAATAAAGGCAAAAAATAAAAGTCTTTTTATAATATACTTTCGAACAATTTAGTTTAGATCCCAGTATAAAGCAGGACGGACAATGGACCAATTTGTTAAATGGGAGGGCAATCTTGATTTAACCCCTCAGAGGCACCAGTCGGTCTGTCACTTTCATTTAATGTTTTTGATTACAAGAAGCAAAATAGTAGGCGAACGATTGTCCTACTATGAATTAGGTGTATCCAAATGTAACTGATTGCTATAAGCATTATAAATCATTGTTATTTATATTGATTTAGGCCAATACCTTAAAAATAAACATATATTAGCTAAAACGTTTGTTTTGTAAACAAAGGTAAATTTACTATTTTATATTGCCTTATTTAGAAAATAGCTGCTATAAATATTAAATTAATTTGGTATTTTATTTGTTTATGGTAGTTTAAGTTTATACTACACATATATTCACCCTGTATATTCTTTGTTTTCGGATTCTCCGGATTATTTTTAATCAAAATACAATATTTTTAAAACAAATTTTAATCAAATTTTTTTATTTTTTTTGTTTTTCTATCTAGAGCGCCATGATCATGCTAAAATCACTCCTCATATTTTACTTACTTTCAGAAAAGACGAATTAGATTTTATCTTTTCATTTTTTTTTACTAAAGGGCTTTAAACTATTTTTTAGTTTTTTTTTACCCTGGCTTTAAAACCAAAATAGGACCATATCACTGTTATAATATTTCTAAATGCAGTATTTTAAAGCTGAATCCAACAATGTAAAACACTACGACACTTTCACCTAATTAAAAAAAATATTATGTAGGTAAATGATCTTTTTCATACTAAATGGCGTACGTCGCAATTTATTGTAGTTGCCATGAAAACAGAAACTAATAGAATATGTTGTAAAAAAATTGCTTGTGTTCCGTTAGAAGTTAAATAAATAAAAACGTTAGTTTTTGTTTATGTATCTCCTACGATATTAAAATAATTTAAGTATAATTTGATATTATGTTAATACCAAATTTACCTAAAATTATTTTAACATGGTGAGAAAGATACATATAAATACAAAAGCATTTTTATGTTTTAAACTTTCAATGGAACACAAGCAATTTTTTCTTCAACATATTCTGTTATTTTTCTTTTATGGCAACTACGATACGATGACGCACATTGACATGTCAGTATCAAAAAGATCATTTACATCCCACAATAAATATTTTTTAAAAGATAATGAAGTAAAAGTGTTGCAGTGTTTTACATCGTTGAATTCGCTTTAAATTATTGCATTTAGAAATATTATGAAAATATATTCCTAGTTTGGTTTGAGCTGAGGTAAAAAAATAATGGTTTAGAGCTCTTTAGTAAAAAGTTTAAATAGATAAAATCAATTTTGTATTTTTGGAAGTAAGTAAAGTATGGGGAGTGATTTCAAATGATCGTGGCGGAAGTCTAGATGAAAAATAAAAATGTATATTTAAAAATAAAATTTGACCAAAATTTGTTTAAAATATTTAATTTTGACTAAAAATGATCTGGAGAATTAAAACAACAAAAATATACAGGGTGTCCCATTAAAATCAAAAGTTTCAGTATTTCCGGTGAAACCGGAAGTCGTAAAGAGATCTATCCATATACACCTAAAGAAGTAAGATATACTTTAGGCCAGTACGAGGCACAATAGGGGTAGTTTTCCATGTATCTTCACCCATGGGAGAAATTTAAGGTTCGATCTGCAATTTTGGTGCCATCCCAAGGCCTAACATAAAATAGGGGATGATTTAAAACCACGTGGTATCTAGGGTGGTTTTTGTAACCATATGACGTCATCACCTAAGCTCAATAATTGAAACGACTTATTAAATAAAGAAAGTCTCGCCCTGAGACCGGGATTCGAGCCCGTACCGCCTGCGCAGAGAACCCAGCGCCATATACCACTACGCTATAGGATCTTGGACATTGCCATTTAGGGACATGCACCATGTAATACAATTAAGTATATATTGGACAAAAATCTCATAGCGTTTATATGGGAATTTTGTTAAAGATAATGGACTAACGTCTGATATAGACAGGAAATTTCGGCAAGAAAACAATATATTTATTTTAACGTACATTATTTACTCTGCTAATTCTTAAATTACAAGAGACTAATAAGTTTTACAACTGATTCTCTTTGTAATTCAGCTTTTATCTAGTCCTAGCTCTAACAGTTATTTAATTAATCGTTGCTTTTCAATTTGTTTTTCTTTGTACATTTTCCTGATGGAAAGTCCTTTTCTGTTTTTGTAAAATTCTCTTTGTTTTTCATTAGCTTGTTGCCTTTTTCTAACGCCTTCATCGCCTCTGGCACAACGGCAAGTGGATTTTCATGAAGTTCGTAGTGTGATGTGTATTTTGAAATATCTGAAACTCCATCTGAAGCACTTATTGATATTTCATCTCGAACAGCGCCACATCATTTTCCTCGTGAATGTAACCAATCTTCGTTGAAACATTTTCTAGAGTAATGAGCATGAGGAGTTCCTTGTAAACCACCGAGATCTCGTCTTAGAGGTTT
Organism: Listronotus bonariensis; assembly: GCA_014170235.1. Classification (NCBI taxonomy): domain Eukaryota; kingdom Metazoa; phylum Arthropoda; class Insecta; order Coleoptera; family Curculionidae; genus Listronotus; species Listronotus bonariensis. The sequence goes on from JACEGR010001269.1 coordinate 79,896, forward strand.
CTGACCATCTGCACAAGCAATGTATCGTAGTACGCCGATTGCTTGATCCAAACATACATTTTTTTTAAATGTTGTTTTGGAATGAAGTCTTTTTCCAAGTCTTTTCTAGTCATTTTTCAATGCTAAGACTGTTTTTTCATTCGTAAAGTGAATTAAGGCATGAATAATAACAAGATGACATCGACACAATGAATACCATTTAAGATCAGGCAAACATATCATTAAACCAAAATCAACTTCGTTTAGTAGTAAATGATACCATTCTTGATTGCATTGCTCGTAATCCTCGGTAACTTTACTTAGAGACAAAGGATTTACTTCGTTGATGTTTAGGAGTGTGTAGAAATCTGTATTAGATACAACAGACATTTTAGGATAGATTTAATGATTTTTAAGCTAAGCACAATGTTTCACTTTGAATGTCTACGACAGACTGACCAAGTCTCTCTGGACTTATCTAATATATGTATTTACAATTATGACGCCTGCGCAAAAGTCTAAACATGAACAGGTAATTAAATATGAACAGCAAAATAAACAGCTGAACATCCATGTATTTCCAAAATACAGCCCTGCTTTTTCCATTCAAAAGTACTTTAAAAACTTCAAAATAACAACTTGTTTGGCTTGTCTGTATATGCAGCATATTTAATAATAACGGTTGAAAGCTACTTACATCTAACAAGAAATTATATTAAAATCACAGAACAGCACTTAACGTTCAAAATTATTTAAAGCGGTTTACGCTCATAATCTGTTTACAATATTTGAGGTTAGACACGAAGTCAATGTAAGGCACATTAAAAAAATCTGTTTAGTTAGTTAGTCTAAAATATGAGCAAAAAAGACTAATATTTTTTCCATTAACTTTACTTTTATACAGAATTTATTTAAACTACTCAACTTCCACTGCAAAAAGTCGCCCGTCTGAAAGCGGCTATAAAATCTCTGAAGTAAAGTTTACCTGTCCAAAAGGAAACACCAAATGACACTTCTTTTTTTGTTTTGCAATTCTTAAAGTATATGGGTATTTTCTTTTTGCCTTAGAAAATGTTACAACTGAAAATAATATTTCATAAGCTAAAATGCAAATATTATTAGCAAGTATTTTCCATTGTAATTTTAAATTAACAGTCTAGATCGCGCTGTCATCAATACAAATAAGAAGCAAAGCACCCTACATGACGAGCCTCCAGATAGACTAATACCCATAAAAAGTAACAATAAAGAGAAAATAAGAAAAATCTTCTGACAGGAATTGCCTTTTTAAAAATACCATCACCCATAATAATAAGAATAAAACATGAAAAAAATAAGTTAGTTAAGTTAGTAAAAACAAATAATAATACCATTTTATTAAAATATATTCACTTAATGTTATTGGATAAAAGCAAATTAAATTAAAATAATTTAACAAAAAAGTATAGTTTTAGAGAACACATTTTTTACAAAAATATTTCAAGTTACCTATCACGACGGTACAAAGATATATGAGATTTATTCATCACGGTTATGTGGGCGGTTGTTGAAACAGAAATGATATGGGAATTTTCGAGGTAACATTAAAATGTTTTATCTACTACATAAGGTGGAAGAAATGTTCATTTTAAATAAAATTTTGCCTTTACTATTAAACTGTAAATGCAGACATAAGGTAATATTACATGTAGATGACCAAACTAACAGTTTTTTCTGTTTACAACATCGGAACTAAAGAAACAACAATGTTCTTCACCGGCTTAAAAAAAATGTTTTTATGTGTGTGTTTTATTACTCAGTTAACATAAAAATAAATTATTACATTCTGTACACTACAAAAAGTGTTAAAAAAAAAAATTATTTACTAACTGTCGACGCCTTTACACATTCGGAATGAAATAAATTTCTGCATATTACTGTAAACGCAATATCAGCTGAGCCTAATGTCAAGTTACCTTTGATAATGAAAATGGTGAATATTTAAAAAAATAATTTCAAGTGCAACAACGATATTTAAAAAGTATTAAAATAAATTGCAAATATTTGTATACTTTTTTTTAACATCTTGATACCTATATCTTTCCTATTATCATGTTTTAAATATAGGTATGTTTGCTCTAAATCTAAATTTATTGGCACAAGTAAAGTGTGTTGGTACCAATAATTAGTTAGGCTCCTGAACAGTAAACGATAGAACAAAACCTAAATAAATCGTCTATTTTATGCACTGGATTTAAAAATCTATGGGGTATAAAATAAATTTTACTAAATATAAACATACGTAGTTAAAATTAAATAAATATAATTAAAGAATCATTTATTTCTGGTGTTCTTAAAATTAGAAATGGCAAGTTTAACATTAAAAAAAAAATAACCTTTCCGGGACAGTGCGGGGGTATTTTAGGTACCCCAGATGCGGTTTTCTTTTATGACTTTTCAAAATAGATTTAGGTAATCCTAGAAAATGTATAATCAAATGAATTTTTATAAAAAACCATTAGATATAACTTTATTTTTTACAAAAATTGAAATTAACTTCTTGGGGTACCTGGGTTACCCCCGCACGGCCTGCAATGTATTGAAATCGCACAGTCCTGTCCTCAGGCAGCCAAATAAATGAAAAAAAATGTAGTATTTCTAGATTACTGTTGGTATTAACTGTGCTTTACTCTACGTATGAGTGTATTTTTAAGAAAATGGCGGGCCCGTAAATATTATACTGAATGCCTATATTATATTTATTAAGAAGTTTCCCAATCAGAAAAGTAATGATTGAAGTAGGCGAAAGATTTTTTACAAAACTTGGCACAAGAACTTGCACATCTAAACGTTCTAAACCGGAAACAGAAAAAAGTAAATTTTTACAAAAACTGTAACAACTGCGATACATTTTTTCTAACAGCAAGGCTCAATTTCAGAAACCTTTGTTAGAAAAGACTTGACATTATACAAATGAAAGATGCCGCTTTGTGCCAGATCACGGGTAAGAAAGACTAAAATCTTATGTAGTACATGCAAAAAACCCATTTGCAACATGACATCGAAGAAAAATGTAAAATAATTAATAGTTTAAAAAAACTAAAAAAACACGCTTTTATATGCAACCGAACTAAAAATTAGAGAAATAATTTTTCATTATAAAAAAAATATTGTCATTTCATAGTAAAAAGCGTGGGGGTGCATTTTACTATTTTTTCATAACTTTTCCATCATAGATATTTGCAAATATAATAATTATAACATTTAATATATTTATCACCCCACGCTTTTACTATGAAATGACAATATTTTTTTTAAAGAAAAATTATTTTTCTAATTTTTTAGTTCGGTTGCATATAAAAGCGTGTTTTTTTAGTTTTTTTAAACTATTATTTATTTTTCATTTTTTAGTTTCTGCTACTCTTGACAAAATGGCGAAAAAATTTTTAATGAACAAGAGTGGCAAATTTTAAAATTTTTCCAACAGATTGCAACTCACTAAAAAATTTCTTCTTCATTAAGTAGCAAAGTTTGAAATGTTGCCAACAGATGGCATCCTAGGTGTTGTTTTTATAATATAATGGAATTTTTTTCCTGGCGATTCAAAAAAAAGATAACGGGATACTGTTTTTAAATTATTGCATCTTCATCGGTCCTTGACACGTGTGCAAAGTTTCAAAGAAATCGAATAGCTGGAAGTTAGGTTAAAATTAGGCTCAAAGATTCCGTTACATAGATAGATAGATAGATAGTTACAACCCAAGTTAATAAAAGCGTGTTAAAAATTTGCATGTCCTGACTGTAAAAAATAATAAATAACTGCAAATTTTAAATAATGGTGAAAATTTAAAAATGTACATTTTTTTAATAATAAAAACAAATTATTTTTGGTACTAGTGCTTTATTGCATTACTTTCCAAACAAAAATATATAATTTACATACATTTCTTAAGTATTTTCGTGGGGTACCACAGACAACCCACACGGTTTGAAACGTAATTTTTGTAGGACGGTTCCGGAAAGGTTAATGTACCGATCCTAATAAAACATACTATTGTACAATAATAATTGTCCAACATGGGTTAAAGCGATGGTAGACTATGAAGATTAAATCATACTGGCTTTGGCAGGTACCAGGTACCAAAGGTTAATAAATGGAAATTTAAGTTTCGTCATTTTGTAAAAGCTGAATTTTAGATATGTTACTTGGGTACCTATAAGAAGATATTTTGTCAGCCACCAGACAAACATTTTGGGTGTGACCCAAGGTCCTGGAAAGTTCAAATTTGTCAAATTATAGTTGGCTTGATATTTTTAAGAAAAAAATAGTCAGCTGATTATACAGTGATGGTTATACGTCAGCTGCTCACACAAACATGAAAAAAAGGTGTTTTAGTGATTTCCTCTCAACTGAAAACTTCATCAGATAGTCTCATATCTATGTCTATCACATAATCTATGTATTACTGGTAATAAATAAAGAAGTCAGCTGGCTATATCTAGGTGAAATACTTGTTAGCTGTTGCCCTGCATTGGCTATTGATTATGTACTTTAAAAAGAAACAACAACGTTAAAGAAGTTTTATTTTTTTATTTTTATGTATACTTACTTAAACATTGAGATACAGAGCGTTAATTATTTTTAAAGTTGGTATTTTATAAATATCTTAAATACGAAAGCAGATACGAAAGAAATGTATAACATTAATAGGTTGTATTTTTGGTTCCTTTAAACCAATACAATATATAACAACAAGTCTAAATTAATAGTTGTAGTGTTTCCAAACAGACATCTTCTTAAATGATTTTGATGTATAAAGTGTGTCCTAAAAAGAAGGTACTGCTATGAGGATAGTTTTTAAAAAAATTGTTTTAACGACACTCTTTTATATATCAAAACATTTTAAGGTGGTATTTTTGACTTTTTGTCATATCTTGGTAAATACCAGAAATATTAAACTTCTTCGGACCATTGGGATACCTCAAAAGGTTTATCAGCCGACAGGTTGTAACTGTCAAAACTGTCTGGTGACGCAGGACATATCTTCATAAAGGTACCCAAATAACGTATATAAAATTAAGCTCTAAAAAAATAGGTTTTAATTAAGTAACTTTTGGTAAAGTTCTTGCCAGTAGAGAAGATGCCACGAAGTTGACACTTCTTTCTCACTTTCAATTATTTTTCTTCTTGTTGCTCGCACACAATGTAAACCACGCGTTTAACCAGCGATAGTTGATTGCCGTCTTTATTTGTATGACGCTTGTGGCATCTTTGTAACTGGTTTTTAGTCTACTTGGTACCTTCCAAAGCCACTATAAGTCAAACTACATAGTCTCTCATCGCTTTACCTATGTGGGGAGCATACACAGACAAACTTTTAACTTTTACAAAATAACAAAGGTCTCTCGCTCACGGGCTCTAACCTAATAAGAGTTCTACACATATTTCTTTTTATTTATATTTTTTAATTGTATAATTAAAATTATTGCTTTTTACGATTTTAGGATTTTAAAAATAAACTGACAACATAAGTCTTAATAAAGAGACGCGTAAACTTTGTTGTTTATTGCTTTATATAAGAAATATACCATTTTCTAATAAAAGGGTAATAAAACTACAAGTATACAGCAAAGCCGAAAACTAGGCTAAGAAAACAAGCCACAACTGCGCCAGTATACATAGTTACACTTAACGTCTTCTCCTAGACAAAGTAAACACGTATGTACAAAGCATCTAAAAGACACATTTTACTGCAATAGCGAAACACTTTTAAAAATATAGTCTTTTGAGATTGCCAAAAACGTGATAGTGAAAGCTTTGTATAAAAGTTAAATTTATTTTAAGTTGTAAAAGATTGTAAATTTATTTATGGTAAAAATTAAATAGGAACTTACATGAAAAAAACTAAACAAAGTCAAATAAAGACTTACATTTAAAAAGCCTAAATTATTTTTTAAAGTAAATATTACAAAAAGTACCAGTAAAATGTCAAAATCATTTTTTAATATATAGTTTACTCCTTTAAGAACACGTCACTAAAATTTTAGAACAAAATTTTTAGTATTTCTCCTATAACAGAGTTTGTAAGTCACTAAAATCAATAAATTTGTATGTAACTATTTCAACTTTAAACGCGTTTTCCTTAAAACCTTCTTTTGAAATTTGCGGGCGCAATACCTTTACCCTTAAACGGCAACACCTGGCTGCCCGTGACCCCACCGAATAAAATTTTAGGCATATTTCTTGCAAAAGTTGTCCTATAATATTGCTGCTATGCCTACCTTTGTAGCTTGGCTGTTACTATTACCACAGCAAATAACGTATGCAGCAGAAGTCTGTTGCCTGAATTATAGGTGTTTGGGGTCGCCGGCGACCCGTGCTGTTGTTTGCGTAACAAAAAAGACAAGTATATCAAAAAGAAATACTAAAGTTAAAAGGAACTTAAGGAGATTAAAAGACGACATGAAGAAAGCAGTAGGGATATTGACAATAATAAATATTACTCGAGTGGTATTGGAAGTGAATCTGAAGAACAAGAAGCGAAAGAAGTGAAGGCAGTTGAAATAGTGTAACACATGCAAGACAGACAGATAAAGATTGGAAGACTTAATGCGTTGCTTCATTTAAATTTTGCTTTGAAGAGCAATTATGAGAATCTATCGAAGAAATGCAAAAATAAATTTTCTTTTCTTATACAAAATTATTGGTTTAGTTACAAAACGACCAAACAACAGAAATTAAATAAGTTTTTTGCTGTTTGAAATTTAAAATACCAATAATTCTTTATGGGATCATATGTGGCACATGTTGTCGTTTATGAATGAAAAATTTTATTCTGACGTTTTAAAGATTAAAAATGAATTAAGCCGATTTTTTTAAAATTATGCACATATAATATTAACAAGAGAGTAAATCTGCAAAATTCCGAAAAAATTTTTATCATTTTAAAGCTAAACCGATGAAAAAAATTATTATTATTTAAAGCATTGTATTCCGCGAATTTACGTTTTTATTTAAACTTTTTTACAGTTTACCGACAAATTATGACATTATTTAACACAAAAAAATATATTTTTGATTTTTAAATCACTTTTAACCGATGTGCCCGCCGATCAAGAAGTCTTTCTTCAAGCTTCCTAGAAAAATTTAGCGGACAGCCGCCATTTTGAATAATTAAAATAAAAAAATATATATTATTTTAATATTTTAGTAAACTACATATCAATTTTTAATAATATAAAATAAATCTCTTAAAAAGATAAAAATCAATGAAAATTTAAGCAATTACAGCGTGATTGTCTAAACCCCGTAAGGCAAATTATACAAAGCATTGATGCCAGTATTTATCCCCTAGAAAGGCTAAAGATGAAATTAAAATTACATTATTTTTAATAAACTAAAGTTGGGTAATAAAAGTAAAAAGTGGAACTACTTGTTTTTTAAATAAATTACAACAATTTGCTAATTAATGGTACACAGAAAAATTACAGCCTTTTTAGGTCAAGAGATTAGTATTTAGCCAAACATACCCATATCTAAAAGTTGATATTAAGGATGTTTAAAGGTGTCAAAGTAAAAAAGATATTTTTAATTATTTTCAATAATTTCTAACATGTTTTGAATATTCAAGTGAAACTTGGTATTTAGGGGTTTTTTGACATAAGCTATTTAGACCTAATGTTAATGTTTACGTGTAAATTGGGTGGGGATAGCTGCACTATTTAAATTTCTCTAAAACGTCCAAACTTTTTTGTGTTACTCTGTAAGTATCATCTAAGTAAACCAGTAAACTGGCCCTATGCTTTCTTTACAAAAAGATATACTTTGTAAGAACTGCTCCGAGCAACCGTTTTTAAGATATTTGCATTTAAGTGCTTTAGTGCAACCAAAAAAGTATATGAAAGAAAACATTAAATCATTCGCTTATTATAAGGCAGTTGTAGTGATTACTGACTGATACGCTGTTTTTAAATGTATTTTTTGGTTGCACTAAACAAATTAAATTCTAATATCTTAAAAACGGTTGCTCGGAGTTATTCTTACAACGTGTACCTTTTTGTGTCAAAATAATTGGCGAGTTTACTGGATTTACGTGGACGTTACATACATTGTAGCAAAAAAAAAAGTTAGGACGTTTTAGAATAGTTTAAATAATGTCAGCCGCCTCTAGTTAACACATTAAAATTAATATTAGATCTAAATAGCTTATTTTATGTTTTATTTGTTTTCTAAGAGATTAAATTTTAACAAAATATTATTTGACTTTTCTCAGAATAAAACTAAAAATTTATTTAACATTTTATGAAAATTAAAACTTTTATACATTATGTAGAACTATTTTGCTCTGACACAATATAATAAAAGTTATTATTACTTTACAAGAAATAAAATAATGAAATATTTAATATTAAGTTACTTACAATACAAAGGTTTCAATCGATAAACAAAGGTCAGAGGTGTCAGAGCAGAATAGTTCTATATAATGTATAAAAGTTTTAATTTTCATAAAATGTTAAATAATATTTTTAATTTTATTCTGAAGAAAAGCCAAATAATTTTGTCTAAATAGCTTATGTAAAAAACCCCTAGATACCGAGTTTTATTAAAATATTTAAAACGTATCAAAAGTTATTAAAATAAATTAAAAATATTTTTGTACTTCGACACTCTGTATCTTTCTTATTATCAACTTTCGGATATAGGTATGTGTGGTATAATCTTATTATTTTGGCATAAGAAATCTGTAGTTTTTCTGTGTACTGTTAATTAGCGGGCACCATGTATATAACAGACACTATAAAGCGAAATTGTTAAGTAGACGCTCAGAATAATGCTTATAGTCTAGTCGAAAAGTTGATTTCCTACCAAAAAAAAGTAGAAAATCCCCTAAAAATATGGTTAATTGCTTAAAAGTTTCGTAATGGCATCTTAAAAATAAAGAAATTTCTTCATTTTTTGCAAAAAACAATTATTAACAAAAACCTAAGAAAAAAAATAGCCGTCTAGTTTTTTCCAAAATCTCAAAAGGTATAAGAGGTCGCCTAAATAGTTTTATTAATATTAAATTTTTCAAATAGCATGTAAAAAAGTTTTCTGAAATTGTAGCTCAATATTTATAATAATATTTCACGTTAAAATCTGCGAGTCCGGCTTGCGTGACCCTCCACTGTAGTGAGCATAGGTTTTTAATACTTTATGTATGCAATTTAGTAACAATTTTAAAAATTGTAAAAATTCTAGTGTTTTCTAGACACACAAAGAATATGAATCCGCGATAATAAAAGTCGTATTAACATTGTTTACACAGTTATTCATTTGTTCATTATTAGTTTTTATGGGTTTTGGTTGTCATAAAAAGACCTAATCTATAAATTTTTTGCTTTGTAAAAGTTCTTATTTAGGCACTTAATAATTAACTTTTTAAAAAATGTTTATACTAACTATTATATACAACTTTGATTATGACACGTGAACCGATATTCCTAAAAGTGTCTAGAGGACACTAAAATTTTTGAAATACTAAATTATTGTGAAAGTATCAAATCAATAAAATCAGCAACGTTAAATCAAAATTATAAATATTAGCTATAACTCCAAAAATCAAAAAAAAACTTATTTTACTAAAAATCTCCTCTGCCAGAATCTTTTAAAATATTTAAGCGAGCACTTATTCTTTTTAAGATTAAAAAAATGGACGGCTGTTTTTTCTCAGTTTTTTGTTAATAACAACTGTTTTTTTTTGCAAAAATAAATAAAATTACGTCTTTTCTAGATGCCATTCCAGATCGTTTGGGCCATGAAGCATAGCTTTAGGCATCTTGTAACTATTTTTCGCAGGAAATCAACTTTCCGACCAGACTATTATAATTATTTTTTATCGGAAAATATATTTTTTTTAAATACTAATAACCCCTGTTTACAGAATTCCTGGGTCTAATTTCTACATATGAAATTTTAGTTTCTTCTTCGCTAAAACTGGGGAAAATATATTGTATTAGGTAATTGAGGTTTGCTTTTGCAAAAATTAAATTGGTTGTTGACAAAAATCACTGATTTTTATACAGGGTGTAATTTAAATGATGGACTAAAGTACAGGATATAATTCCTTGTTTTCATAATAAAAAATTTATATGAACATAATATGTATGTCCCAAGCATCTTAACTTTTCAGATACATGGTGTTAAAATTTTAAGACAATAATCGTTTCCTTTTCATAACTTCAAAAGTGTTTTAGGTATTTTCAAGAAATATGACATGCGCCTACTAAGCACTGAAAGGTATTTTTTAATGTTAAAGAGATTTAAATATTTCTACTAGTGGCTTTTAAACATTATGTATACTGGAGATTTTTTTCCTTCAATGCATCATTTTTGTGAAAAAGATAAAAATCGTTTTCAGGAATTTGTAGTAGCCCTCTTTTAGTTTTTTTACACAAAAACGGTGCATTGGAGAAAACAGAATTAAGAGGTCAACTCTGTTGCAAAATAATAAGAACAAAATTTAAAATAAAAATGTAAGTGCTTTTCAATGCAGCATTGCCATAACTTCCAAGATAACTACCAAAGGTTTTATTGCTTGACATTTTTTATATCTTTCTAAACTAAACATTTGTTTTAGACAAAAATTTGTCTCATTTGGAGGAAAACATGTCTCATCCTCAACCTACGGTATTTTTAAGCATTTGGTGACTTCTTGCAAGCTTTTGCAACTTTTATAAAAAATGACGTGAAAAAGGTAATTTTGTCTTTTCCATTTGAATATTGGAATTTTAGGTAATTAGTTAAAAAGATTTTTAAAACTGATCTCAATGAATATGTTTTAACTCATAGCTTATATCCTTGAAAGTTACCTTATTAGCAAAAAAATAAATTTTTATTTTTAATTAAAAATTTAAACTCTGACCGGCACCAGAATATAGGCATGAGAACAAAAACCCATTTTTTTGTTAACTGGTGTACCTTATATATTATGTGGGTAATGAGAAGTTATATTTTAAGGGTTAAGTAATAATTTATTCCTTTATTACATTACAGAGAAATTGAAATGGTTTATTGTAAAATAGGTTTACAATTTCTGTGGCCTTCTTTCCACACAATAACAATAATATATTACAAAGTATGCAATATCTTAGAAATGACTTAAAAGAAATTTAGAAGTATTGTGTATTTTTAGGAATGTAATTTTTGGGACCATTTTTAAACTAAAAAAAATAGTGTGTTAGATATTTATAAAAATAGGTAATTAAATTAAAAAATAAAAAGCATATCTGCAATTATATAAAGAGTGTCTGTAAAAATGTTTTTACAGATTTAAGAAAGCTTGGTAGGCATAGTGGTACCCTGGCCGATTAAATACTGACTGACTAGTTATAAACCGGTCGGTTAGTCGGCTTTTTATTTGGTCGTTAAGCCTCTTTTACCTAAATGTAAGGTAATGTTGTAATTCTTCTTTATCTGCCAAAGTGACCCAATGCCTACTAATCTTTTAAACAAAAAAAAACTATGAAAAATTAAAGAATATGCAACAAATGTAAAAACGCGCTGTAGCGAATAAATGACGCGAAGATGGCGAATAGCCACTATCACTAGTAGCGTTGGCTGAAAACTAAAAGCTTTCCAACGGGGTCATTATTTGTGTAAAATCTTCAGAAACATGACAGTAGTAATCGCTGAGTTTGACTTAACCCTGTACATTTATATATAGGATACCGTATTTTAGTAAATATAATTTGTTACCCCTAATTTTAATGAATTAACTTAACCAGTTCTAGGCATTATAGACGTTTAATTAAACAACTACATATTTAACGGTTACCAAATATATAATAACAAAGAAACATGTTTGTGTAGACTCTTATTGAAAAAAAAAAGAATATATACTAACCATGTTACTGAAAGCAACAAACCATTAAAAAATAGGAAAATTTAAATAAAGATATAATTTTTGTATGCTTTTAAATGCTTGGACACTAAGCGCCTTTTAACACTTAGCCGGTTTCGCCGGACAGAGTGATTAAAAGTTATATGGAGCCTTTAAGTTTGCCGACTTTCCGCGATCTCAAAGTGTATAAGGTCTCATAAGACTCCATACACTTCGATAACGTTGGTCCGTCACCCGGATTTCCGTCTTCCCCTAATGTAAAAAGGCAGCAAAAGTTTAGAAATGACAGGGCACGAATAATTATTCTGGAAAATTAAAAATCCAGTACTGCAATTTATTTTAGGTACAAAAAAAATTTCTTTTATAAAAAGCATAAAAAACCCAATTAACTTTGGCAATTATTTTTTCACAGGCAGAAAATGTTGTTCTTTTGCGCGTATACATATTTTGTTTAGGCAATTTAATAATTACAATCTCATTTTTTAAAATTAATGTTTCGTTTTTACTTTTTTTTCTAATTTTCTAATTAATAACAATAAGGACCAATTATTATTTACTTTTAGTTTCTTAAAGCATGCCCGATACGGTCTAACTTATTTATGGTCAATTTACCCTCAAGTTTATACAGTAGGTTTTAAATTATTTTGCATCCAGTGCTACAACTATATAAAAATACCATTTAAATTAAAATAAAATAATACGCCTAAATTTGTAGTTTTTTTGTAGTGGTTTACTTTAAAAAAATAAATAAGCTGGAAAACTAAAAAAATAATTTTATCACTCATAACCACACTTGGTTCGAATACTGAAAATCGGTATTCGAATGCAAATACGAATACCGTTAAAAAAATAATCGAATACTAAATATTCAAATATATTAAATAAAAAAGTTGTTGAATACCGAACCAAAACAGTTGCTCATCTTACGTTTTACCCCTTTTTTCCGTCATGGCAGTATTTTAATACTGACACTATTCACATTTCGGTTTTTAAATACTTGGTATGCCAGTATTCGAATACTGACAAAGTATTCGAATACTACCAATAAAAACGGTATTCTGAATAGAAAATCCCGAATACTGACCAAAAAGTATTCTGCCGAATACCGAATACCAAACACACAGGTCTATTCGAATACCAGCCAAATGTATTCTGAATACGATTTAGAAAATAAACAGATGGAAAAAAATAACTTTGGTCTAACACGCCTAAATAAAACACCCTGTTTATCTATAGTATAAGCAAGCCTGTGGCACTGGAGGTATTGTTTCAGTTTTATTTAAAATTCTTTATTTTTTACAGTTCAACAATGGTTTTTAGATATTTGGTATGTCGATACTTGCCTTGCTAAATACATTCTTAGTGTTTAAAGTTACAGCAGCTATCTTCTTTATATTTTCTTTTCTTCCACTAATTTTCCTAATAAATAGTTTTGGCCTTCGACCACTGTATGTGTTGTTGTTTTGACCATGAATATTCGGCAACTTTCGATAACGATTTTTTACCTCGTTCCGTATGTATTTTATGTTTTTTATTTTAATTTCCAACTCAAAGAAAATAAAGAAGATACAGTTTGGTTGTTTTATTTGGTTAGTTAGTTTAAATTTTTTAAAAAGGCGGTACAAGAAAACGATAAAAACAAATGTTAAAAATATATACATTAAGCCAAGCATTCAATAAAGAAAATGTTCTTATACGCTGTATAAACTTACCCATACTAAAATGCAGTTTACCTATAAAAAAATACTAGCATGAGTTTATTAGCGTGTACCTTTGTTACCAAAATAGTCGAATTTCATCTAAAATTTTGCTTAGGATGAGAAACACTTTTCGGTTTTCGCCATATTTGTGGTTTGGTAAAAGTGGATTGTTTTGTCGGAAAACAAGAAGCCTTTATTAAGCATTTTGGTGCTAAAAAACACTTTAATACCTATAACTTAAACTTCAATATGCACAACTAAGATATCTGCAATATAGGATATATTAAAAAGTATTTGTCGCGTTTAACTAAGACATTTTTTAGTAAATCTTTAGTAACTATTAGTAGATAAGTTTATTTACCTGTAAAAGTTTACCTGTTTATTAGTTTGGTGATTCAATTAAATTTGTACCATTATTAGCCATAGTATTATAGATATAACAAATATTAAGTGATATTAAAATTATATTGTCCAAATAAAAAGTAGGGGTACGTTGATTAAACTTTTAAATAAAAGTTTTTAAAATAAACTGCTCAACAAAAAGATCGTACCATTCAATTTTTAGACCCATTTTTAAACTGCTGTAACTTTTTAAAAATTAACTTATTTGAATATCTAAAACGGAGTTTAAAACCGCGTTTCTTCTATCTTAAGCTGTATTGCATTTAGTTTCAGTAAGGTGAATATTATCATGATGTACAGGGTGATCAATGGAGTGCTGCATAAAAACAAAAAATCGAGTGTGTCCCATTTCAGTGGTAATTTTTTTTGTCGTTATAATATGGGTTGTTAGCAAGGTCATATCAATATCTCTAGACGTTTATGCCCGTTTTTGAATTGAGGACCTCTGGCTTGCGATACACCTCTAAACGTCAAATTTTGGTAATCAATTCATTAAAAAGCCATAACTGGAAAATGTATTGACGGATTTCAACGAGTGTTTCATATTCGGAAAGCTCATTTCATGTAGATTTTTTTGTGTCTTAAGCACTTTTCGATAGGTTATAATTTTATGAGTATACGGGGCCAACAAATACAAAAACATAGCTAATTTAGACAGCCTAAATATAGGATAAATTATTGAACGCGAAAGGGACCATATGTGTGTGTTCTGTTTTAAAAATGGCCAAGTTGAAGTTTGTGTCAATATCTCGAAACGATTTCTATCGTTATTTGATTTATGCTGTTTAAGTGCGAGGACTGAAGGCGCGCCTGCCCTGCTTTGCAGGCTACTCATAGAGCTGCGAGGAGGCATTGGGCTGCAGATCATGCTAACTGGGGGATAGCAGAATGGAGTAGATGCATGTTTACGGATGAATGTAGGTTCAATTTGTATGAAAGTGATGGAAGAATGTTGGTCTGGAGAGCAAGAAATGAACGATATCTGGAAGAAAACATGGATGCAAGAGTACCGTTTGAAGGTGGAGGACTGCTTGTGTGGGGTGGTGTGATGTTGAATGGGAGAACAGATTGTTATTTTGGTGGGAGAATCGATGAATGCTGAAAGATATCGAGACATGTGTATTAGGGATATTGTTATTCCTTTTGCACAAAATTTTGGAAACGATTTTGTCTTGGTGGATGACAACGCTCGTCCACATAGAGCCAGAATTGTCCAAGAAGTCTTAAGGGATAACAATATCGAAAGAATGATTTGGCCTGCAAGATCGCCGGATATGAATGTGATAGAACACGTATGGAGTTGGATTAAAAGAAAATTGAATGACGGAGATCATAATTTTGACAACTTGGATGACATGGCAAATGCGATAAGAGTGGAATGGAACGATATTCCCCAGGACTTCCTTGCAAGCTTAGTGAATAGCCTGCCAAGAAGGGTAGAGGAAGTTAGGAGGGCTCACGGGGGACCCACCCATTATTAATTTCAATGTTTTTTGTTTGTTTGTACCATAATTAATTCTATCTGTTGTTTATTGAATGTTATTTTACGCAAGTGAGATTAAAAAACATTTTATCCAATGAGAATGTTTTATTTTTTAACGTTTAGTATAAAACATGTGTAAAATGGATTACTGGGAAATCCTAAATTTACATTTATCTAGGATTTTAATAAAAATGACTTGCAACAACGTCTAGGAATATCGAAAAAACAATATTATTCTAATAAGTAAAACATTGTGCTATCCAAAATCGCACAAAATTAAACATTTATATTTTTTGGGAGCACTTTGTTGATTACTCTGTATATCATGGTGTACAACACCAAATACCCTAACACAAACTTGAACTTGGCCATTTTTAAAACAGAACACACACATATGGTCCATTTCGCGTTCAATAATTTATCCTATATTTAGGCTGTCTAAATTAGCTATGTTTTTGTATTTGTTGGCCCCGTATACTCATAAAATTATAATCTATCGAAAAGTGCTTAAGACACAAAAAAATCTACATGAAATGAGCTTTCCGAATATGAAACACTCGTTGAAATCCGTCAATACATTTTCCAGTTATGGCTTTTTAATGAATTGATTACCAAAATTTGACGTTTAGAGGTGTATCGCAAGCCAGAGGTCCTCAATTCAAAAACGGGCATAAACGTCTAGAGATATTGATATGACCTTGCTAACAACCCATATTATAACGACAAAAAAAATTACCACTGAAATGGGACACACTCGATTTTTTGTTTTTTTGCAGCACTCTATTGATCACCCTGTACATCATGATAATATTCACCTTACTGAAACTAAATGCAATACAGCTTAAGATAGAAGAAACGCGGTTTTAAACTACGTTTTAGATATTCAAATAAGTTAATTTTTTAAAAAGTTACAGCAGTTTGAAAATGGGTCTAAAAATTGAATGGTACGATCTTTTTGTTGAGCAGTTTAGATAGCTGGAATAACTACGGAAGCATTTTTATTTGGACAGGCCAAAGCGTGTAATGCCAAGTTAAAGCGCGTCGAGTGTAATATTACACGGACCACTTGGTGCCACTTTTGACCCCTCCATAACTTAAATCTTAATCTCTACGCAACCACAATGACCTCATTGACAATGTCTTACAGTTTTGTTATCTGGGCACATGGATTAAAAGGAAGCAAGCTATACAAAAGAAATTAAAACTTGTATCGAGGAGAGGTAGCACGAGCAGCCATTATGTAAATTAGTTAATAAACAGTAGGGTAGACCCATCTGTTGACGTTTCTAATCATTTTCAAGCGTGAACTAAACATGCCAATCAAAAACCGGAACCGCCTTTTGGAACTCACAGAAATTTTAAACACTTTAATAATGGGGCATTTTTCTGGGATCTTTTTGGTACTTCGTTTGATAATACTATTTATGTGCAATCTATTATTCATAAGCCAAATTAATCTAACTCATATATTGTAAATTTATTTAATGAACATGCTCCAATTAAAACTGCTCTAATAACAAAGAAAAGGGACCCTTGGATTACCTCAAACGTAAAGTATATTATGAATCTCCGTGATAAAGCATTAACAAAATATAAATAAATAATAATTTTACAAAGTCTGCCAATGACAAACGAAACAAAAGCATGTCTTTAAAATAGCCTTATTAATAAAGACTTTAAAAGGACCTGAAAGACTCTTCGTGATCTGCAGGTAATCAATAATCCCTGCAAAAATATACCCATACACCTGGGATATGCAGGAACATTAAGTGTTTTTTTATCGAATTCTGTAAATCATCTTAACCCTAACCCCAATACTCTTCTATTTATTTTGGTTCGTGAAAAGTGTAGTGTTGCCACTTTTGAGTTTAAAACGGCCTAGTCATGTTTGGTCTGCCCTTTTTAAATTAAATCAGAGGCTGTTGGTAGTGATGGAATACCTTTATCTATGTTATTGAGATGCTTCATTTATTAATATTTGTGATAAAAAAATAAGTATACGTTTACGGGACATAGAACATGTGCTAATATTGCTAGGTTATTTTTGTTTATAAATTAAAGAGACAGACTATTACCACTTTCAATATCTAGCTATTATTTTATTTTAGTATTTGTATAGAGCAGTATAGTCAGGAAGTCGGAAAGACAGTAACGCATGATTCATAAGGTGCTAGATGCATCTTAAAACTGTCACTATTAATAAGATAAAAAGTAGTGTGTTTGCCTAACTCATACCGGGACGCCAGGTACTGCGCATTCCAGAAAGGTAAAATGAATTGTAAGTCAAAAGAAGTTTTTGATTCACAGGCAATCAAATGTTATCGAAAATTCTGTTAATTTTAAATTAATATTTTGAAAGGCAGATACTTTTCAGGAGTTGACATATGAAGGCTACAAGAATAAAACAAGAATTGTCACAGAAACAACTTTCCGAGATATAACACTTACCCAATATTTATTTTTCAATATAAGTAATGGAAACTTCGAGTTTTATACGAAGTCCGCATCGACAATATTAGTTTTACTGGACTGATATTTTGGGCAATTAAAATATAACAATGTACCATCAGATTGCGCTAATATTCTCGTTTTTGATGAAAATGGACATTTCCCATTTTCTGTACCCTTCATATAATAATTTCCACCAAAGTTGTTTTTTTTTAAATACAATATAAAGTGTTTGATTCTCAAAGAAATAACGGTTTTATTAAACTTAATTTTTCGTTCTACCACTGTACAATTTTTAGGACACCTAATATCATGTTTTGCTTATGTTAAATTTTTATGTAATAAGTTCAAACTTTTTAAATACATTATCAGACCTTAAATTACATAGTTAGGGGCCATTTTAAATTCCTATTTTAACATTACCGTACTGTACATGCTGTTTCGTATTGCAAAATTCATAAAGGTCAAAGGTTTACTCGCTCTAAACCTACACGTTGTTTAAGTATCCATGTAACAAATGAACTTTACTTTGAAGTATCGAAAAACTCAAAGCTTTTTCTACTAAAAGTTAACTAATTATTTATTTCTTTGTTAGATATTGGGGTAAAGAACAAAATGCTTTTGTTAATCCATTTATTACTTGATTTTTATATTTCTTTAGTAAAGATAAAAAAACAAAATATAAACTTTACTAAAGTTTTTAAACTAACACAATACCATATCAACAAATATTAGAATTTGTTCTAGAAAAATAATTTTCGTACTGATTCGAATAGCTACTTAAATTAGGAGTATGGCGGTTTTATTATTTTTTTTAACGTATAAAGATTTTCAGGATTTAAACTCAGGTCCCCAAATTCTTTGTTATCAAGATACAGGGTGTAAAATTTAAAAAAAAAACGTAAAAAAATGAAAAGCACTTATTATAGTAAAATTAGTAAGACTAGATGTTAGCGCAATTTAACTAAGTTTTATAAAATCCAATTAAATTAATTTAATAAAAATGCATGTTAGAAATATGCAATTAGGTGGATTTTATTTTCTTCTCCTGAACTACACAGAATGTGATAGATTAGAATCTATGTAAGCTGGGATTTTATTTGTTTAATCTTAAAAAGCACTGGAGTTTTAGAGTTAGTTAGTGGCTTACCGAATATTTGTTAAAAATATTTGTAAGTGAGCCGCTTATCACACAACTGGACCTATGGAATTTAATTAAGTAAGTTATAAGTAAAAAAGGTTGAAATAAAAATAACAACAAGCTGGAATGTTATTAAGTAAGGTGTTGAAAACCAGAGGTGACCATTCCATAAATCAAAAATTGTGTCTAAATGCGTATTTTAAATAGCATGAACTTATTTACCAGGGTCAAAGTGAACTAATAATTATTATAAGAAAGTAGTTGCTCACCTAGTCCACTTGATCCCAGATAAATAGTTTTGATACTATGACAAATGCGTGCTAAAGAACAATTTTTGATTTTCAGGACATTCACCTCTGGTTCTTAAGGCTTTAAATAGACAATAATTTACATACCAGTACCTACTGCCAGTTTTAAAATATAAAAATTGTTATGTTTTATTTTCTAATATTGTCACAATATTTTACTAAAGAGTTAGATTTTATTAATTTTAAGTAGTATTTTAATGTGACTCTTCATTAAAAATTTACATATAGAGAGTGTCCGCTAATTAAAGGTACACAGAAAAACCATAGATTACTTATGACAAAATATTAAGATTTAACCAAACACACCTATATCCAAAAGTTGATAATAAAGAAGATACAGGGTGTCAAAGTGAAAAGATTTTTTTTTTTAAATATTTTAGTGTAACTCGGCATGTAGGGGTTTTTGACTAAAACTATTCAGAGCCAATATTAATTTTTATGTGTGAACAAGGGTGGCTTGTTACACTGTTTAAATTTTTCTGAAACGTCTCTCAACTTTTTGTGAGAAATTTGTGTTTTTTGTTTACCATTAATTAGCGGACACCCTGTATATTGAGGCGTTAAGAGTTAAAGAAAAAATACCCGATAAATGACATTTTTCAAAGTGTGGGATGGTCCGCTCTGGCTCTAAATGCTCCAATTATATATGTTTTTATGTCTCTTACTATAACTTTGTATATGCAAATGTTTATTTGTTGTATTTAAATCCTAAAGTTAGGTGCTTAACAAATAGGGGTCACCGCAATATGCTATGTATTTTGTCTTTTAAGCTTAAGTTTGCTAATAATAACAGTAATAAATTATTTAATACTACCTTGCGAAAACAAATAAACAAGAAAGCATACTAAAAATAAAG
Source organism: Listronotus bonariensis (assembly GCA_014170235.1). NCBI lineage: Eukaryota > Metazoa > Arthropoda > Insecta > Coleoptera > Curculionidae > Listronotus > Listronotus bonariensis. The sequence continues at coordinate 100,074 of JACEGR010001269.1, forward strand.
TTGATTGCTCAATTATTTTTATCCCATTAAAAGTCTGTATTGATTTTATTTTACCGAAATAGATCTGTGTGATAAAACATTGTCGCTTTACAGGATATAATTTTTACGCTTTAGTTACGAAATAAAGTTTATGCCCTTTACAATGGGGTCAGCGAGACAAAAATGGCTTATTTAAAACTTAACATGATGGATCTAAATTTACTGCCTGACAAAATAACCGTTTATAGGTAATGTAATAAATCATTAATATTTATTGTGTATTATTGTGTATAATGTTAGTTTTTTGAGGTAGCAACAATGCTATTTATAAAGTAAAATCAAACCGGTTGCAAAGGTAACAAAAAAATTAAAATAGTAGCTATTTTAATTATTTTCTAATAAATATTAAATATTTTTTACTAAACAAATTTACAGGTATAGGTAAATATTTTGAACGTTTAAAAAGTTCATTAGAACGGTGATTTAACTTGGATTAAGTAGTTTTTACTTGTTTAATAACATAAAAATCCTATAAAAGTATTCTAATACGCTGCCTCTAATAATGGGGGTTATATCTTAGGTTTATAACAATTTAATTTGTTTCTGAATTTTGTAAGTAAAACCGAATTAAGGTTGCCTATAAATTATTAGATTATATATAAAAAAATATATACCATTATATATTTTTTTAATATTTTTAAATACAGACAGTGTGTCTACAAATGGACCTAACTATAACCTTATTTTTTATTAATAAAAAAATATTTACCAGAAAAAAATTATAAACTACTGAAAAAGGTTGCATATATGAGATTTATTAATAATTTTATGTTTCTTTTTTTTAATTAAAAAGTTTGCTCAATGCTCAGGGCCATATATTTAAAAAGCAAATGCTAAAAACTTTTGAGTCACCAATAAATCACTTATTCTTTTCCCAATTTTACGAATAAAGCAGTAAGAATTTTTTAGTCCTAAGCCCAGTGTCATTGTTATATATTTTTTAAGTAAAAATAAAAACATAAAAAAGCGACAACGGGAACATCCATATCCTAAAACAGCTGCTAAAATATCGTAGCACTATTAGGTAGTTAAATTATGTTCCTTATTTCTTTTTTATTTATTTTTAATTTACCGCTATTTTTCTCTATTTTTTAACTAACCTGGCACACCAAATATTTTCTTGTTCTGTGGTACAAAAACTTCAAACCAATGAAATAATTTTTATGTTAAGGTGTTTAATATTATACAGCCAAAATTGTCTCCATATGGTAAACTTTTTTACTATTAATTTAACGAAAAAAGTTATTCTTCATAAAAAGCTCTGCATGGTCTCATACCTAAATGCAGTCATTAGATATTATCGTCAATGGTATACTGAATATGTAAATAAAAACAAATTTTGTGTATGAGGAAAGTACTATTATTTTAAACAATACTAAAAATTGTTATAGAAAAAAAAATTGTTAACTCGATTCCTAAAAAAAAATATAAATTTAAATTTTATTTATTAGTAATGTGATGTTATGTAAAGCTCAATTTAAAATATAATATCTAAAGAAATATAAAAATTGTTAAAACATCGAAAAAATAAAATAAAAGAAAGAGGTTTTTTGTAAATAAACAAGTTTGCGTATTTGAAAGTTATTTTAAATTTTAACCAATTTATAAAAAATATTATTGTAAAAAATAACTGTACTTTTTTCCTAAACAAAATTATTATTTTTTAAGATACCTCGTATACCGTTAAAAAAGTTAATATGTGATGATTGTATTTTGGGTTATAGGTCATGAAGAACTTGTTATAAATAATATTGTTTTTGTGAAATAAATTATAAAAATGTTTCTCATATGTAGACAAGTTATGCGGACTGTATATTTTTCTAATAATAAACCTTGTTTAAGTAAGTCATGCCAAAATATTTATCTACGGGGTGTCACAAATTCTGGCCGGCCTTTAGGATCTTAAAAATAATACAGGGTTATTTAATTTAGGGCAAAGTTTCAAATACTGGGTGTCTCTAGCTAGTAGCTCACCTTATAACTTTTTTTTAAGATATTAAATAAGTATTTTGTACCTAGGTATAACACAGAAATATTCATTCTTCTACCTATATAGTTGTTTTCTATCATTTTCGATTTAACCGGAAACGACACTAACTGTTCTATTTTAAGTGCGACTTGCAGGGTATTTTTACTTATTTTAATAGAAAATGAAATTCCAAGTAGAATGATTGTCCATTTGTTACTTTTTGACATCTAACCTCTAAAATTTTTTAATTTTTAATTTTAAATTTATAGTGCCATGAATGCGACAATACGGCAAATTTTAAATCAAGTAGTTACAAAAAGAGAAATTACAGTATTTATTTTATATTTCTACTACATCTTAAGACTATAAACATTTTTAGTTGTTTTGGTGCTTTATTAAAATGCAACGTTTTAAACTTCGAAATTTAAATAGATTACATTTTTTTTCCACGACTCTTCGGTCAAAAATGTACCATTTTGTTGTAATGTATGTAATTCCCTTTTTTATTTAAATTAAAAGTCATTTGTGTGGGTAAAAAAAGGATATCCCTGGAGATGTAAACTTTGTCACAAAAATGTGTCTTTTTTAATTACAAAATCTGACGTGTTTTAGCGTGTTTCACATAATTTTATAAAGGCTCGCAGGATATGGTCACGTGATTATTTGTGAGGTAGTTATCCGGGTGCGGACTATTCGGTGGCTATCGTTAAAAGCATAGAAAAGAACTTTATGTTGAAAGCCGGAATCTGTCGATATTATTAACAGCTAAAAAGGTAGGCACTGATTCTTTCCAACGCAATAAGGAGACATGGAATAAATTTCTTGAGCAGACCGAACATTTTTACGTTAATAAGCAAGATAAATGGTAAACGCATTGCGTTTTTGGGCACGCTGTCAAACAATCTTTTAAAAAGTGTAAAAGTTTAAGCGTTATTTTAATTATAATATAGTACTGTATAAACCTTTTTGTTCTTTATAGACGTTAATACAACAAAAAATAAGTTAATTCTTGTGTGTTTGCAATTTCTTAGTATTAAACTCATAAGGATTTTTGGTTGTTTACCTTTTTTTCGCGGGTTTAACAAGATGCGTGTTTTATAGAGTTATAAAGTGTAAGCTACTTTTTTATTTAGGTTTAGGATAATAAGGTTTTTTATAAAATGCCACGTGTGTTGGGTCCCTGGATGTTGTAGCAATTAAATAAAATATTTAAAGAAGGGTGGTCCACATGTAAATGTATTTACTTTTCCTGCGTATTTACTTTTTCTAAAGAAAAAACTTAAGAAAAAAATGAATTGCAGCCATGCATAGAAAGAGACGACATTTACTCAAAACAGGACACTGTGGTATGTGCAAATCATTTTTGCCCTTTACAGGTAATTTAGAAAGTTAAAAAGTTTTAATTTTTAGGTATTTAAGTGCAATGCATCCAGGGTTTTTACCGAGGTTTTATTGTGGCTTATTTGACTTTTATTGTTTATGTAATTTAAGTAGCATTACAAAAAACAAAATTCTATAGGGTGGCTTGTTAAAAATGAAAATCGTACTGTCTACTATTATTTACTACTTTAACATTATACGTACATTCATTTTAAGTAATTCCTAACAAGTTTAAATATTAAGGGAGATTAATTGTAGACATTAAAAAAATCATATAAATATTTTTAGTCTTTACACACTGCCAAAGTGTTTATAAGAAAATGTTTATTAAGTAAATAAAAAATTATAGCCTAATAAAATACCTAACCCTATTGGATATTTTAGTTTTTAAAGTATTTTTGTATAGAAAATTAATTTAGGGTCAACATTTATAGGTTAAGTCGGTCGTCCCAGGCTAAACAAAAAGATGACTATTTTAGTTAAACACAAAGCAGTGTTTAAGTTAACTAGCCTTTTAAAGCTTTATTGCTTGTAATCGCATTGTTATAATTATACGTAATTTACAATGCTTATTCAAATTTTATTTAGATCTATTGTACCTTTTTTTATGACCAGTTTCACAATATTTGGTTAACACTAACCATAGGTTTGTTACCATAGAAACAACGAAATGTGATTGGTATTGCTAAAATAGTTAACCCAAAAGTGATGTTACCCATATATTGTAAAACTGGTCAATAGTTTTGTTTGTAAGGTAATAGATAAATTCATTAATTTTTTGCATTGCATGAAAGAAAGTATGGATTTTGCCATAAAAGATCTATAGCAGATCTTTCTTCCTTCGTATCACACAGCTAAAACAAGTCTCTTGAGTTTCTAGGTAAGTCCCACCAAATGGTTGCTCTTGATATTTTTGACAAAACATCATAAGCGACTTTTGGCAAATTCTACAGAAAGCGATTTTTCTTGTAATTGGCTCTCTAGGTTTTATTTGATCGATGTATATCAATAATTGTGGATGGACACTCTTTAAGCTTTCACCAAGTAACTAATGAAGTACCTCAAGGCTTAGTACTGGCACCAACATTGTTTCTTCTTCACATCAACGACCTTTTCTCGTCCACAACCAATTCAATTGCCGACGATAGTACCCTTCACTTAAGTTCAGGTTCCCAAACCAATCTCTTACTTACAACCTGTATAAATATTTCTTTTTGTAAAATATATATAATGATGGGCAACTAATTTATTTCAAATTTTGGTAAATAAAATTAAGTTAGGACAAAATCTATCAATGACAATAAACATTTAATGTGTTTAATAAAATACCAACTGGATTCTGATTTTTTGACCGAAATTAAAAAAAAAAGAAACATGGGTAAAATTTTTCATTAAAACTTCAAATTGCTTAGGGTATTTAAGCAAGGTTTTTAACCCACGTTTCCTATTAATTTGAAAGATTAAAGGCACCTTTGTTATTATTTAGGGCAACAATAATTGGGTATTGATTTATTGAGCACAATACAACAGCTAATTTTAAGCGTCGTCTTCTAAAATTTTAAATATTTAATGACATTTTAAGTAAGACGGCTTAAGTGGAATTGGGATTTTTAAAAATATAAAAGTTTAGACGTCAGTCACCTAAGAAGAAATAAGGTAAATTGATGGTCAAATGTTTCTCTTGGAAACAATATTTACATGAAAAAGAACTATCCGCTTCTGATGTAACTAGTAATGGTAAAATTTAACCGAAACATTAATGTTTTTTACAATGTTTTTTATCGCAACTAATGGTGCAATGAAAGCGGTAAACAATGGTATGTTTTTAATAATACTATTTTCTTGGACTTCCATTAACTTTAGTTTAAGCTGATTTCTCCGTTTTTAAATGATAAGTGTTTTCAATTAAAAATGGTTGATCATAGATACCATCCGAAACGTTGTTTATCAGTTTAAAATCAAAACAATGGAAAAAAATAATATTTTAATGGTTCAATATTTTCATTATTTAGCCTATACAGTGGTAAAAGCCTTGCGTTGAGACAATCTAGATTTCTGACCTGCACTTTAGCTTTTGGGTATGCTAATTTGTTTTTAGATGCTATTTTATTATCCTCTAATCACAAAAGTTATCGCCAGTACCACTATAAACGTTGCCAAATGATATTATTACCAGCGCGGTATATTTAATCGCAAATTGGCCATAGGCGAGCAGTCTTTAAATTGTAAAAACCTTTAACATACGAATTATGTTATTTTATAACAAAAACATTTTAATTGCATCATAATAAAAACATATTAGATCTTAAGCATTATGTAAAATATGTGTTTTTGGATTTTTAATTAACTTAAGAAATCAATAAAATTTAGCAAATTTTAAAGACAATAAATAACCTGAAAACAAAAAGTTAGGGCGTTAGGATTTTCACAAAAGTTTTTGTTTATCCAGAGACATATTTTAAAGGTTGTACAAATATGATTTAATTTCTGTTTTTTTTCTTTTCACCCTACGTATGCCTAACCCATTTTTCTTTGACTTCGCCAACCTTGTTTAAGTATCGAAACATGCAGATGTTGTACTTTATGATGCTTAGCAAATAAATACTATACCTAAACTAACCCTTACTAATTGTAGGAAATATCATTCAGACAAGACCTACAGTTTAGGGTGGTTCCTTATCATAATCGATGACTCATATTATTTACTGTTAGTATAGCTATACACTTACTCCCCGTGACCAGCGTATGTTTATATCAGAAATCGAATAAAGAATGCTAAAAAAAAGAATTAAAACAAAAATCATTACATTGGGCTAAATAAATAATAATAAAAGTAATAATACCCAAATATATTTTTTATTACATAAACTAAACCCTAATGTTATAATGAAAAGGTTAATCGTTACCGCTATTCTCTAGATGATGTTTTTGGCCTATTTTTTTTTTTTTTTTTTTTTTTTTTTTTGATGGTTGTACTTATCTTTATTGTATTAGATATTTCGGCAGATAAATAATGGGTGGAGTGAAATATTTTTTTTGTTAGGCTAAGAGTAAAATTGGTCACTTATTTAAATATAAAAAAAAATAGTGGTGTTCCTTAGCATCTTAAGGTGGACCACTAATTGTGAAAATTAATTTTAAATAAATATTTTTGGCGGCAAATTTTTTTTATAGTGTCCTACAAACTTTAGTGTTATCTTTTTTATGCCAATTATAAGTGTTACAAAAATATTGTCACTACTATTTAAAAAAATATATAAAAAATAACAAGCTCCTTTAAGCCACGAGAATAAAACTTTTACCATTGTCAAATGTTTTCAGATGTTAAAATGTAAACCTTTTCTGCAGGAAAAATTTTTACATATAATTATTTTTTAAAATTTGGGGGCCACCGCAAGATGCTATGAAAATTCAGTTTTTTTTGTTTAAATTTTCTTGTTTAATAAGTGACAAATTTCTAATTTATCTATATTTATCTTTATAAAGCTGCTTAATACAAAATTTTCTATAAATGTGTTAAGCATAGTATTAAGTTATGCTAAATAATTGTTGACCATTTGCATAACTGCATTTGTTAGAAAAACTTTATCTTGTCCAGAAATTTTCTTTATCTGCCAAAAGTGTGTTTATATTTGCTTTTACGATGTATCAATAACACTAAAACAAATTTGATAAAATATAAATTATTGTATAGTTTTGTCAGACAGCTCTAAAAATGATGCCTATTTTTTAACACGCTTTTATTAACTTGGGTTGTAACTATCTGGCTATGTAACGGAATCTCTGAGCCTAATTTTAACCAACTTCCAGCTATTCGATTTCTTTGAAACTTTGCACACGTATTAAGGAAACATGACAATGCAATAATCTGCAAACAGTATCCCGTTATTTTTTTTGGATCGCCAGGAAAAAAATTCCATTATATTATAAAAACAACACCTAGGCTGCCATCTGTTGGCAACATTTCAAACTTTGCTATTAAATGAAGAAGAAATTTTTTAGTTTTTACACAATTTGGTAAGTTGCACCATTGGTGTTCAATTTTTATGAACAATAAAAATTAATAAGTTCTTTTACACAATTGGGTTAGTTGCACCATTGGTGTTCAATTTTTATGAACAATAACAGTTAATAAATGCCGTTAACACGCTTTTATTAACTTGGGTTGTAACTATCTGGCTATGTAACGGAATCTTTGAGCCTAATTTTAACCAACTTCCAACTATTCGATTTCTTTGAAACTTTGCACACGTATTAAGGAAACATGACAATGCAATAATCTGCAAACAGTATCCCGTTATCTTTTTTGGATCGCCAGGAAAAAAATTCCATTATATTATAAAAACAACACCTAGGTTGCCATCTGTTGGCAACATTTCAAACTTTGCTATTAAATGAAGAAGACATTTTTAGTGGGTTGCAATATATTGGCAACGGTCCAAACATTGCCTGGATTGCCATCTGTTGGCAAAATTTCAAACTTTGCTACTTAATGAAGAAGAAATTTTTTAGTGAGTTGCAATCTGTTGGAAAAATTTTAAAATTTGCCACTCTTGTTCATTAAAAAATTTTTTCGCCATTTTGTCAAGAGTAGCAGAAACTAAAAAATGAAAAATAATTAATAGTTTAAAAAACTAAAAAAACACGCTTTTATATGCAACCGAACTAAAAATTAGAAAATAATTTTTCATTAAAAAAATATTGTCATTTCATAGTAAAAGCGTGGGGTGATAAATATATTAAATGTTATAATTATTATATTTGCAAATATCTATGATGGAAAAGTTATGAAAAAATAGTAAAATGCACCCCACGCTTTTTACTATGAAATGACAATATTTTTTTAATGAAAAATTATTTTCTAATTTTTAGTTCGGTTGCATATAAAAGCGTGTTTTTTAGTTTTTTTAAACTATTAATTATTAATATATACAGTGTATCCACGAATGAGTTTAACTACACCTGTATTTTTTTAAAATTTTTAATACTATTTCAAAAAAAGTTATCTTTAATAAAAATTTTGGTTTTATACGATATGCTAAAAGCTATATTAAAAATTACTGTTAGATATACAGAGTGGCTCAAAATCCCAAAAATATTACTTTCAAAAATATAAAATCTGAAACATATATTTTTAAAACTACCTAATTAAAAACCATAAAATAGTTAAAAAAGTGTTTAATATTTTTTGCCCATTAGTTACTGTTTCTACGGAAAATTGAGATTAACGTAAAAAAATTCCTAAAAAAATATTTTTACACTTTCGTAAAAAAATATGTTTTTAAAAATGAAAGGGTAAATAAAATTGCCTTATAACATACAGGCAGATTTATAATTACAAAAATGTTATTTAAAAATATTTTTTTTTTAATAATTTTTAAATAGCATAAGAACTCACAGACATTTTAACTTTTTGGTAAATAATTCCTTTTTACAGTTTTCAACCTACCTTAATAACTTTTTATAAAAAGTAAAATAAAGAAAATATAATTTATTTTAAGTAAAAGCTTATTTTTTTAGGTAATTTATAAGTAATAGGAAATAAATATGTGAAACTTGTTTTTATTACTTTTTTTTCTTTAGTATTTTAAAAAACCACATTCTTTTATTACTAAATTATTATATAACCAGAAATAATCACCCAGTATATAAAAAAATCTATTGCGTTTTGTTTGCAAGATATTGGCTCTCAAAGTTGGCATAATAAAAACCTATTTTAAATATTACTTTTAAAGTGTGGCCACGGTACCAATAAAAGTATACTTTATTTAAGTACATTTCTTGAACCGTTTTTATAAAATCGTATTTTAAATCCAGACTCCAGCATATTGTAAGTAATTTCTAAAATTCAATTTTCTCCATAAAATTTTTATAATATGGAAAAATTCTTAGAAAAGTTTAACTTGTATTATAAAGTGTAAAGGGCTTACAAATCACCGTTTTTAATAATTTACCCCCATTTTTATAATATTATTATTAAATTGGAACTTTTTATTACATACACAAAATGCTGGCATATCTGGATTTAAAATGCGATTTTATGAAAAACGGTCCAAGATATCGATTCAAATAAGGTATACCCTTTTTGTTCAAAAACAATAAAGGAATTGAACGGTCAGAGCAAAATGTCAAATTTGTCACCACACCGAGAGAAATCGGCCAATTAAAGTCGTTAATTATTTTTTCATAATTATGACAATTAAGTCATTAATTATTACTATTATTTTTTAATAACGCCTATAAAACGAAATTGCTATGGTAATTAAAGTCACTTTATAGGATCCGTCTAATTACTGCTATTAAAGGTGTAATAGAACCTGCAAAAGACTGCAATAACAGTTATTAAATAATATTAAGAAATTTCTATTATAATAGGTTTAATTAATTTGCAAAGTTAAGATAATTAAATTACATTATAGCACCCATTAAACCCCTTTACTAAAATGTTCTTTAATAATACTTATTAAACAAGTAATAAAAATAATTAAGAACATTAATAAAATCTATATTATGTTTAATAATTTCAATTAACCCAGTTTAAAGAAATGATAAGGTTTTTATTACGAATTAAACCGAACGACACCGATCCTGACCGACCAGCCCTAACAATCCAGTCTGCGGGTTTATTCCATTCGTGGTATCGGGGTTGTCAGCACGTTTTCAGTCTTTTCGGATACTTACTAGTCGTACTCGTTTCACGTTTGCGCAGTTAACAAAAAATCATTGTCAGTTGTTGTGTTGTAATTTTTAGGAGTTTTATAACATATATATCTGTAATTTTGCCTACATTTGTTGTAAGTTGTGTAGTTTGTTACAATCATGTACCGCTGAATATAAACGAGTTACTTTTCATTAAATAAAATTTTGTGACTTTCTATCTTTTCCCCATTGATAAAATTTGTACCTCGTATTAAAATTTAAACTAATGTAAAGTTGAGGTAAAATGCATATATTTGACAGATTCATATCAAATAAGAAACGTAATATTAAGTATATAAAAACAAAAAGCAAAAATTAAAAATATATTTTTACGAATGTTTGGAAACTATGCAATTTAAATTTAAGAACTGTAACTCTTATTGCTTTCAAAGTCCCAATAATGTGCAGTATTTTATTTCTGTGGTAAGATGGCAAAACCCGATATGTCACGTTTGGTAAAATGTTAAAGAATCTTTTAACTCTGATATGTCCTGAAAAATCATAATTTCAGTACAGTATTTTTATTTTGCAACTAATTGTTTTTATATAAGTTGCAAAATTTAAATACTGTACTAAAATTGTGATTTTTAGGACGCATCAAAGTTAAAAGATCTCTCCTCAACATTTTACTAAAAGTGACATATCGGGTTTTGCCATCTTACCACAAATTTAATTCCGAATTTTCAAAAAACAAAAAAATGGTGAATGCACACTAATTAAAGTCCTTTAATTACCCCTGTAAATCGGTAATGCTAGTTTAATTAAAGCCTAGTAGAGTGTTTATTAAACTTGTTTAATTAGTATTATTAAGCTAGTTTCCAATTTGTATTATTTTTTAATTATCGCAACTCTACTCTTTAATTAAAATCTATATATAATTAATTAGGAATTTAATAATGTTTATTAAACGGGTTTAGTTGTCTTTAATAATGTACTTTAATTAAAACTATTAAATATAATTTAATTATATTTAATTAAACTTCTTTAAATATTATTATTAAACAAATGCTATAAATTGACTTTGATTACCATACTAAATGACTTTAGTTATCCCCTATTTAACTAATAAAATTTAATAGGGATTATTAAAATTTTAATTATGGTCATTAAACGGTTTTCTCAGTGCAGTGTTAAAAATGCATACTATAAATGAAAAAAAACATCGTCGCATCCCGTATTATTCCGACTTACTGAACAACCGTCTACCTATGAAGAGAACAATATTCTGGGGTTATTTAGTAGCCTACATATCATTGGTACTGTGGCAAGAGTTTAAAAGTTATAATTGAAATAGATTTTTTAATTCTAACTTTGAAGGTCAATTTCTTCGTAACAAAGCATGATAGAACTTTTTTTTGGCTTACTCTATTAGCCTTGGCATTTTTGACCTTACCTTTTCGACCACCCTGTATTCACATTTGGGTTAAGCAAAATAGCAAAACTCCATTAGTAAAAGTCCTTCAAAGTTAATTCTAGCCCCAAATACAAAGTTTGAAGTATGTATTTTGACAACAGCGAATTTGCCATTTTTTTTATTATTTTTTTTAATTAGTGTTAATATACCATTTAATTCACCAAACCAGCTTTATTTACCTAAACTTTATATGTTTAAGTCAAAATAAAACATATTTTTGTGTTTTTTTTGACAACTGAAGCAAATAATTTAAAAAATGGGTATTAGTTCAGCAAGTAAAATAAACAGTTTACAATTTTTTTACATTTTATTCAAATATATCCATTTTTTTCCATAATTCGTAAGTAAATTACTCTAACAAAAATACAGACTAGAAATTAAATGTGCTTGGAAAGAATTTGAACCTGTTTTTTTCATTTGTCCCCAGAGCCTAATAGAGCATCCATTTTAATTTCTAGCTTGTATTTTTATTTTTGTTGGGGTATTTTGCTTATAAGTAATGGTAAAAGTTGTCTATATATTGTTAAAATTAAAATGAAAAAAATAGTTAACTGTTTGTTCTACTTGCTGAACTATTAAAATAATTTATATGTATGTAAATTTTTAATTAAAATAAATTTATAAATTAGTTATTTTCTTGGTTTATGCACAAAATGTTAAAATTAATTATTAGTTAAAAGTGGGAAACGATTGGAAATAATAAATTTAACTATATCTAAATATTGTTACGTTTTTTGGTTAAAAAAAATATTAAAAGATTTTTAGAAATAAATCACCCCACATCACCGGGTGTATTGACGAAAACCTATTTTTAAATTGTTTGCTCCGGTGTCAAAAGACAAAAAAAAATAGGTTTTATTATGACTTAAACAAATGAAACAGTTTGGTTAAATTAAGCTAGTTTGGTAAATAAAATGGTACATTTAAACTTTGTTAAAAAAGTATAAGACAAAAAATGGCTAATTCACTTTAATTAAAATACATGCTTTAAACTTTGTTTTAGGGCTAGAATTAAATTCTATATAAGCACTTTTTACTTTTGAATTTTTAAATATTTTTCAACCTAACCCCACTCTTCGTAATTTCAACTTGGTTCTTTCAAATTTCCTGTCACACCGGTGTATACATGACATATGTCAAAATCGATTTTTAGGTTATCGGACTTGCAAAGGCAATCGTCAGAAAAAACAAAATTTCATTATGCCGGTCACTGTATTCGAAAGCAAAATTTTTTATGAAAAATATTTTTTTGAGTATTGGGAATAAAAAAATACAAGTATAGTAAAGTTCATATGTAGACACATTTTATATTATCCCCGTTACCTTATTTTATTTCCTTTTTTGTTATTTATAAACTTTTTATTTCTGTTCATTTGCTAAAGAATTTTTTGTTAGAAATTAAAGTTTCTTTTCATGTAAATATCATATTTATTTCTTTACTGCCAGATCGATAAAACTGTTTTATAATTCATATCTTGACTTAAATTGCTTTGGACGAACGCTCTATCGCATAAATATCAACTTCAAATTAATTTTTATCCTATAAAATCTTAAACGTCATCTGTTTTTATTTTCTTATATTAGAGTTAGATTTTATTGTTTTATACAGATTTATTTTAATATTAGTCCCTAGTCCATGTAATACCAAACATACAATGTATTATGTTGGGATCTGTTGTATTAACTTAATTCGTTTGGGTAAAATTGTCTTTATAAAAAGTACTAGTTTACACCATATTCCAAATAAAAACACCTAGTTTTAAGTTATACTGACGATCCCAACTATTTATTTACAAATAAGTGTAAACTTGTTCGTATGGGCTAACACAACTTCACTATTCGCTTTTTTTAATCAGAAAATCAAGCATAAATTTTGTTATATGAATAATTTTTTAAAATATATATATAATTTTTTATTGAAAACGTATATCTTTTAAATTTTTAAATGTTTTACTATATCACGGCAAACCAATTTTGGTTATAATAGCATTTACGTATTACTTCTGGTTTAACCGAAACTGCTATACATTTTGATATTTTTAACGAAACCCCCTGTATATTTTTTAGTATTTAAATTCTACAAGTTATTCCTGGCATAAAATCTTTGCTATGCCCATAACCTATCTTTTTTACTTTTGGAGAAAACGGCTTTTGAAAAGGGCCATCGTCAAAACATTTTTAAATACCGTTTTCTCTAAAACGAAAAAGGGGTTTAAGTCTATTATAGAAATATATTGTTAAATCTAAATATATATATAATAACCCGTTTGCTAGTTTGCTAATATATTTTTAAAAATTGTTACAATATTATCGCAGACATATTTATGAACAACGATAAAAATACCAGTTAGCGTGACATAACGTTGTCATTTTTATATACAAGGATAAAAATTACTCCAATCTAGATGAGTAAATTTCTGCAGAATGCAATAAAATTTCAATTTACCAGTTAGCCAATGTAAGAAGACAATTTTATGAACGTCTGGGTTATTGTCTAGTAGTCAATGGAGAATTATTTAATTTTTTTGTTAAATCTTAAGTTTATTTCCAACATGTTAATTATTGTAATAATATTATTAATTTATTGAAGCATGTAAATATTACAAATGTCATAATTTCTTAAAATTTGTTACTCTAATTTAGTTTAACTTAACTTAATTCGTTTGTATAAATACAACTTTAATCTTTTCACTGTACGATTTTTAAAAAATAATACAGCATACCCAAGAATAAATTAATCTCAGTTATTGAAAAATGGTGTAAGAAAATAAATAAATATATATATATATATATATATATATATATATTACAAAATATTTTACTCCCTTTAAAGACAGTTAAAAGAATACGTCCTGCTTTTCTATGCTATCCACAGCCTCACTGAGGAGTTCCTGTAAGGCAGGCGAAACCGGTCTGGGGAGAGAGTCGTGGTGGATAGCATAGAAAAGCAGGACGTATTCTTTTAACTGTCTTTAAAGGGAGTAAAATATTTTGTATTATACACCGAGACAGTAGGGAATTTCTCCTTTTTGCTTTAACATACATAGCCACCCCGCTACAATTGATGCTCGTATTTACTGAATGCGATTTCAGTAGGGCATCAACGGCAGGATTTAATATCCTACCGCTGGACAACGAAACTTGTCTAATAAGAAGACGCTGGTTTCCTATGCTATTCACCACGACTCGATACAGCCTCACTGAGGAGTTCCTGTAAGGCAGGCGAAACCGGTCTGGGGAGAGAGTCGTGGTGGATAGCATAGAAAGCAGGACGTATTCTTTTAACTGTCTTTAAAGGGAGTAAAATATTTTGTATTATACACCGAGACAGTAGGGAATTTTTCCTTTTTGCTTTAACATACATAGCCACCCCGCTACAATTGATGCTCGTATTTACTGAATGCGATTTCAGTAGGGCATCAACGGCAGGATTTAATATCCTACCGCTGAACAACGAAAGCTTGTCTAATAAGAAGAGGCTGGTTTCCTATGATATTCACCACGACTCGATACAGCCTCACTGAGGAGTTCCTGTAAGGCAGGCGAAACCGGTCTGGGGAGAGAGTCGTGGTGGATAGCATAGAAAAGCAGGACGTATTCTTTTAACTGTCTTTAAAGGGAGTAAAATATTTTGTATTATACACCGAGACAGTAGGGATTTTTTCTTTTTGCTTTAATATATATATATATATATATATATATATATATATATATATATATATATATATATATATATATATATATATATATATATATATATATATATATATATATATATATATATGTATATATATATATTAAATTATTAATTAAAATTAGTAGGGTGATTATATTTAGAATTTTTAATTTTACAGCCCCCGGTTAAACAGAAAACAGTATTATAATGGCCTCAGAAGGTAGAGTCTTTTAAAGAAACTAATTTAAGCATTTTAAGTTTTTGTGATGTTTATTTGTTTGCCCAAAAACTGCAGATTGTGCGATCATTTTGATATTTTTAAACGGTATTTTCTCTAAATCAAAAATACAGGATGTTATAAAAATAATTTATTATAGTGAAATGGGTTACTCCTTGGGTAGTGTAGAGACAAACTTAATACTATTTCGGTATTATTGTTTTTGCCGTTTTAAACTATTTTTTTTGTGCAAAATTGTTTGTAATTTAGCTTTTGGTGTACGTGTACAAATTACTTGGTAGGTTAATAGGTTTATTGTATTTTTACCGGTTAATAATGTAATTTTTTATTGCAATTGCAACGAAAAGAAATGTGTTAAAATATACACAAAATCAAAACTAAGGATTTAAAGAAATCGTGCGGGGAAAGTGGCGGGTATGTAATTTGACTAGCTTTAACTTAGATACTTTAGGATCAAATATCTAAGTAATTAATAGTGGTCCGCCATTTTTAACTCTTTTAATTAAATTCAATTTTACGTTAGGATCTTGGGATTTCAATATATTAAAGTATTTCCATAATGCCCTGTGTAGAGGGTCTTGTAACAGAAATTAATAGTTGTAAAATTTAAATTTAAAAAATGTACAAGGTTTTCTATTTAAAATATCAAAGTTAATAAATCTTTCGGTTAACCAGAAAGCAATACACAGGTGATATTATATTTTAAATTGACATACGGTGATGGAATTAAACGTCCTTAAATTTTAAAGTATACGTTTTCACTGAAGAACATAAAGTGCTGTATAGTAATTTCGTTGTCACCCGATATAAAACATAGCAAAATGGTAAATGGAAAAGCAAATGGTACCCAAAATGCAAAAGAACTTAAAACAGTTATGAAAATATTATAAAATGTAAGATACTCACCGACCCAATGTCCTTTTAATAAAGTAGAGGAGCAAAAATGTAGTCTCACCTAGAACAAAAAATTGCTGATTAAAAAATAACAAAAATAGGTTTAACCATGTTTTAGGCAAAAAGTTATTAAAAAAATTATATTTTAATAAACATACAAAACAAGAAACTGCCAAATCGTTTAAAGACAAAATATGTATTTTAAAATTTTTAAATAAAGACAAGAGTGATTTTGTAAAAATAAAAAACGGTTTTTAAATAAAAAATATTAAAATCCTTAAATATTATACTTATATACACAGTTATAAATATTACTGTAGTTGTTTTTTTTTTTTTTTTTGGTTTCTGTGACATTTGGTAACACTTAATCTATTTTGAAAAAGTATTATCGGTAAATCTGTTTTAGGAAATGTACAATTCTACATAAAATAATTTGAATAATTTTAGTGGTAAACTAACTTTTTAAGCAAAATGTCAATAGGCAAAATTTGTTTTAAGTATTGTTCGTAATAGATAATAACAATATTAAAGATTTTTATTAAACTCCACAATTTGGTAAAAACGCCTTGATCATAATGATCATATTCGTTTACAGCTAAAAAATTATGTTGTGTAGCAATTTGCAACTGTTTAAAAAGTAAATTATAAAAGCTTTTAGGTCATTTTATTATAAACATTTAAAATAATTAATTGTTGATAACTCCAAAATTAGTTTTATAATACTTTTTAATACTCCTGTAACAATAATAAAATTATTTAAAATGGTATTCTGAATAAACTTTCTAAGTGATATTTTGCCTAAATATAAAAAATAAAGGTAGTTTACTATTGAAGAAAATTTACTTTTGTTTTAAGTTTATGCGTATCCTGTATAAAAAATAAAAATTTTTTTTGTTAGTCATATTTGTTTTATAAATTTTTTATCAAGAATAACTTAAAAAAAAAAATTTGGACCACTTGTCCTCTTATAAACACCATCCGTAGACAGTCTGTATATATATTTTTGAAACCACGGGTTTGTTATCACTAGTAAGTTAAAGTGTACTTTCGGTAAAAAAAATAACTATTAATTTTTTTTTTTGTAAAAACATTTGTTCCAATCAGGGCGCCAATGGACTGAAAATTTAATTAAGTTGTGGCTAAATAAGCCCCTACTGCTATAAATACCACTGTTTGTTTTGATTAGAATTAGATAAGAAATTTTTAAAGATGTTATTTAGAAACCAAAGTTTTTAAAAAGATTACACACAATGTGCCTTAAATAACAATGCACTTTTCGACAAAGTTTCACTCATCTCTTAAAATTACAGTTTACTTTGACACTTTGCGCCTCTAAAGTAACTGATCTCCCGACAGTAGTAAAACATTTTCTACGCAAAATGTGTACTGAAAATGGGTAATTTCATGTTTTTAATGTTTAAATTTTATTTTAAAATTAAAATGCGTGAATAAAAGGTGATCCAAATAATGCTTTAGGATTTAAAAATTACATTAAACACAATAAATACCAATTATGGTATAAAAATAATATCGGCAAGAAAATGTCCTTCAAGACTGGCAATAGCTAATTCAATTAGTTTAATTTACTATGCTGTTTTCACAGATTTGAGCTGGTATTTTACAAATAACATTTCTAGTCGCACGGCTATACCACCAACGAAACCATAGCGTTAATGCAAGGGCAGTTTGGTGATAATAGAGAAATATGATTAGTGCTGTAACGTCATTCGGTATTAACGTAAGCGCAATTATGACAGTTAAGTTATGCGCGATTCGATTTTACCGTCACTGGTGGTAATAACGTTACCGCATGGAGTAATTTGCGGGATGGTAACGCCGTGTGCAATTTAAAATAGCGAATAAAATTGCCATACGCACTATATTTTTCTTTATTTATTTTTTAAGGTTATATTATTTATTTCGAAAATTTCTATAATTATTTTTGTGATAGAGTCACAGAGTAAAGTTAAACTACTAATCTTCAATAAGGCCTTGCTTTTTAATTTTGGAATAAATATCGCAGGTGGAAAAGACACAAAAAGGTTAATATTTTTGGCCGAAAAATAGCCTCGCTTTACTAAGATAATGTCCTAGTCAAAATTAGTCTGAAAAAGTGGGAAAATGTACAGTAAAATTTGTTTTAAATAATGGTAAAGACTTTGGTATTCGCACATTAAATCATCATTTGTTTTCGATTTCGTAAATTCGCAGACAGGTGTAATTACCGTTCGTAATACAGCGTCTTCCATATCATTAGAAACAAACACTAAATACCGTATGCGGTATTTAAATAGCGCCTTACGTAAATAACGAACGTAGGCGGTAACCACAGTACCCATACCTTAGACTATTCACAACAGACCAAACATTACTTGTTTTTCAATGCTAAAATGCCGTTTGTTTTGTTGCCATGATTAAAATACTAAACATGAAAACACAAACGTGTGTGACAAAGAAAACAAATCAAAATAATTTGCCTTTGTGCTATGTGTACAACACTGTAAATAAAATAATGACGAAGTGCATTTCGATTGCCAGAGATGTGCCATTCTAAGGCAATAATAAAATAAGTAAAAATAACACCAAATAAATTTTTTTAGATAAACTTGTAAAACTTATCTAAATAAGATTTGGGTATGTATAATTTTACGTTTTATAACGTGGATATAAAATATACCTCACATTCTCAAAAAAACATTTTGTTTATAAGAATGTGGGGTTACTGATTATTTATGACATAGACATTGATGATTGTCTTATGTATTTATTTTTAAATAGAAACTTCTTTAAAGCCCAATTTGTCATTTAGATGACGTAAAGAAACATGAGCGAAAATTATCCCAGACATCGCCTAACCCTTTTATACTGATAAATCAACTTTTATATGTGTTTATTTTTTATTTTAAATAATAAAATAAACATTTAAAAAATAAATAAAATATAGAATAAAAACTGGATAGGTAGCTTAATTTAAAAGATTGTATTACTAAAAACGTATATTCCTAATTCTTTAGAGGCCATTTTATTTTGCTTGCTAGTTTATGGCATTTTTTTGTGCTTGCAATGTAAAATATGAACCAAGAAATTTTAGTTAGTAACTAACTACACATGGTAAATTCAGAATATTTTAAATAATAGATTGAAAATCATGATCTTTTATTTCAAATTATTATGGTATTAAAAGTATTCTACTCTATTAATCATACAAAATAATCTGCATTCCTTTAAAAAGACTTGATGTTTTACCAACCCTTACATTCGGTTGCGCATTCGCCATTCTACACATACTTTACTTATAAATGAACTGACTAATTATGTTAATACCCGATTTGCACTAACTAGTTCGTGATTTATAAAAGTCAAAGCACACTAGGCGCTCAGGTTTCGGTACGCTCAAGGACCGATCAAATATCTTACATGGTATTTAAACATCATTGAAGGTAATTCTTTTAAAATGCATGTAAATTATTTAATCTGTCCGTGAGAGTACCGAGACCTAAGCGCCTTGTGTGCTTTAACCTTAGCGAACAAGCATTCAATTTTTTTATTATTCCTGGACACAAATATACTTTACTTTCATTACATTTATGAGAAAATTATTTTAAAAATTGTTTATGCTATCCAAATTTGCCATTTTAGATGTTGGGTAATATTTGTGATATGAACTTTGTTTTTGACTGAATTTAAGCATTTACAAAACAACACAAAAGTTATCTCATCTATATCTCATAAAGAAATAAATTCTAACAGACTACGCCAGCAATGATGCGACGCCAATGAATTGCAAAACAAACATATTATGTTTACTTACTTGTGAAATGACACATTGGAGTTTAAAAAGTCTATTTTTTTGCATACTTGGCATTCACGAACCATACTGTCGGTAATATTGTCCAATAATTTACACAAAAACACGATAAGACACATGAAAAACTGAGAAAATCACCAAAACAACTATTCTCACAAGGCAACGCTGCAAGTAATGGCGCATGAGAAGTGATAAAAATGCTACGAGACTAGCCAATCCGAGCCCGCTTGGAAGCTATGGCCCGTAGCAACGTTGTCGGGTTGTTTAGTCAATTTTCCGTGATTTAAAACAATAAGAAAAACCTGTAAATAATAAAATATCATGATAATTTAATATGAACATATTAATAACTATAGAATTCTGATATCAAAATCACCTTAAAGTTTAGACGATATTCTGATATAATATTACCAGTAAAAATTGTATTAACAAATAAATGCAAGCATGACAAAAGCCAAGACTTTTAATATAAAATAAGCAAAAAGTGGCACTAGCGCTTGCCCTATGACTGATGTCTGATCGTAATCAAATGTAAACAAGTTTCGTCTCCTGTAAAGGATTAAAGGTCATTGACCCATACCTATTTCTTTAATGGGATTTTACGACATGGTCCAGTGAAGAGTCCCGCACGATCATGAGATTTGACACCGTGTGACTTTTTTTTTGAGGTACGTAAAATTAAAGGTTATAGGTACCAAAGAAGATACTAGCTAATAGTTATTTTGTGGTTATACTAGGAATCCAAGAACAAAAGAGGATTTTCTTAGCCAACATCATAAATGTTATTTGTGAGATACCGGCCTTAATATGTAAAAAACGTCATGCTAAATTGTAATGATTGAATTCGCTATTTACATGACAGTCTTAGAGAACAATTAGCCAATTATATTTTTAAATCATAATTTTAATTAATTGGTCTTTCGAATAAAATAAAAATATTTATGTCCCTGTAGCAACGTTCGTGATTAATTTAATTTTTAAATCCTACAGCACTCATTAGATCGCCCTTTACTAAACACTGACATTTTTTGCACGTAAAATCATTTTAAACTTGGTAACCTGTTGTAAAAAAGTTTAAATTATGTTTATTTAATTACAAGATTTACAAGCTTAGAGAAAATTTGTGACATTTTGGTGAACCAAAGCTAATTTCAGCCCGCTCGCATTTCTCGACGATACAGACATTTTGTTTGCTCTAAGCGGTTTATTTTTATTTCTATGGTTAAAAAGTTAAATGAAGTCTCTTTTAGAATGACACACAGTTTATTTGTTAGCTTGTTTCGGGTTTTCATAGGGTTAACAAATTTATTTTTAACCCAATTTAGTCTGAAAATTCAGTTACTCTACGTTCATTTTTGTACGTAATATAAAAGTTTTGTTTTTTATTGAATGGTATAAAATAAAATATATTAAGTTAGCTAAAATAACGTTTTCTTTATTTAATAAAATAATTTTTTTGTTTTTATTTTTGTTAACAGAAAAAGGGCGAATTGTTTTTTTCAACCACCAAAATAACGTGGGTATTTAAAGTAAAATAATGTTAGTTTGTTTATACCTGACCCAAAAATGTGAACATTTAGTAATAATGAAAAAAACAACCATCTTATAGTTCTACCATTTTAAAACCCAGCATTAAGAACATTGACGAAAATTAACTATTACCTGGTTTGTTTTTTTATTGTAAGTTTAAGCAGGAAAAACCGGTCAAATTCAAATCCTTTGCATCATGTACAGGGTTTTTTATTATATTTTTCTACCATCTCACAACAATAACCAAAAAAACGTGATCATCAAAAAGTTATTTAAAATTATAAGCTTAATTTTTTTTAAAGAAACATTCTGTATATTATGTCACCATTTAAAAGGTTATTAAGTAGGTATATGGATATAATGGAAATTATATTATATATTATATAATAAATATATATATATATATATATATATATATATATATATATATATACAGGTCTGGAAAATCGTTATCGGACCATTGGGATTAACAAGTGGAAAAAAGAGGAAGCGATCTTGCCTTAAGATAGAGAGTAACGGAAAATAAGATATTCCCGATGTTTCAAATGCAATGATGCCATATGTATGTATACGCCCACTTTCCTGCAGTAGAGGGGCACATCAACGTGCCTTCGCCGGGCCCGAGCATTTGGAGAGAGTTCAGTTGCAAGCTGTTTGGGGTATTGCAAACTGCGGCGCTTTCTTTTTAAAATGTTGGTTTATGCCGTTGAACAAAGAGTTCAATAATTATGAAGTGGTACTATGCTGGTAATTCAGCAGAAGAAATTAATCGGGAGATTTGGTTGTCCAGCTCAACGCCAGGGAAGTTCAACAATTTTTAGGAGTTACGTTTCCAAATCGTATAATCAGCGGAAGAGGTACCATAAAATGGCCTCCTAGATCACAAAATCTGGCACCAAATGATTTTTTTCTTTGGGGACACGTTAAGCAACAAATTTATAGGTATCGTCATGAACGTGCAAATGACTTGGATGAACTCCGCCTTAGTCAGGTTCTTATAGGCATAACACCTGAAATACTTGAAAACACCAAATCCGAATTTTATAACAGGTTGGGATATTGTCTTGCACAAAATGGTTCTCTTTGAGAACCTTACAAACTAAGATTTTAAAAAGTTTTTATAAGAAATTTTGTTAGAAATACTTTTATGTTTTTTAATTTTTTTAGGATTATATTTTTATTTTTAGAATTATTTCTTTATTCTTTCTTTCGGGATTTCTTTTTATTTTGTTTAGCTCCAAACGGAAAAAAAAGCTCTTAAAATGGCAGTATTTGATTCATTTAAAGCAATAAATTCATCAAACACCAAAATATTTAATATTTACGTAAAAAAATTATCATAATATGTGAAGCAGAAACACCCTCCACGCGTGCAAAAAAGCAACTGCGTGCTCGAGCGCTCGAGCTCGATCAGCCATAAACAAAGCGAGCGCGTTGGCGCAGTGGTGGGGGCGACAGAAAGGGGAACGGGCGGGGAAACACCTCATTCTGTTTCAGTCGAACTCATGTGATTTAGTAATCTCCCTTCTCTTCTCCAATATGTTTCCGCCCACCGTAATTACAGCCCCACTCTTTCGTGCTGGAGCGGGAGACGAAATCCATACGAGAGCGTCTGCAGGTCTGCGGTACGTAGATGTCAAGTACAGGGTTGCCGACTTGCCTTAACTTTCAGGGTAAAATTAAAATAATAATAGTAATCTTATTAAACCTTTTTTACTTTATTTTTGTGATTTTAGAATGTAATTGTATAATGTAAATTTAATTTTTAAAATTTAAGGGCTTTCAGGAAAAATAAAATATCAATTTGGGGCTTTTTGAACTAGGTTTGGGGACAGATTTTTTTCGGAGTTGGGTCGACTCAACTCTTTCAAATGTCATTTGCTGTGTTGCAAACTGCTGCTAATCCTGCTTAATTTAGATTTTTTTTAAATTTTGGTCAATATCGTTGACAAAAAGTACAAATTATTAAGTAGTACTATGCTGGTAATTAAGCAGGCGAAATAATTGGGAAGTTTGCATTATTTAAAAAAGGTCTTGTACCAGCGAAAAGTACAATTTTTGAAATTATTATAAAAGTTTGAAACCATCGGCTGTTAACGAAATTGTAGGAAGTGCTTGTGTAATGATAGGTGTCACTTGAACCTCCATTAACTAAGAAACGGCATGTCTGTGATACTGCTGCATTTCCGCCCTTTTTAAAAATTTCCGCGCCCTGTTGCCTTGCACCACCCGGTAGCATATCACCTCAAATGCTTGATTAACCAAAGAGAACCGAATTTAATAACAGATTGAAATATTGTCTTGCTTAAAATTGTGGTCTCTTTCAGAACCATAATAACCTAGATTTTAAAAAGATTTTCCACATTTCATAAACATTTCCGTTAGAAATACTTTTATGTTTTTTTATTTTTTTAGAGAATATTTTATTTAAATTTACTTCTTTTTTTTAAGTTTTGTTAAAATCCAAATGGCAAACAGAATTATGCTTTTAACTTTTCAGGATTTAATGCATTTAAATTATTATTTTTTTAGGATACTCAAATATTTAATATTTACGTAAAAAATGCACCAAAAAAAATTAACTAGGAGTTGCACTCCCCGTGCATGTCTACCATGCTACTGAATTGAATACCATCAATGTGGCCAGGTGGGTTACGATAAAAATCCCCCGCGTGGTTCCAAAAAATCACATTTAAGGGCCGCCTTTTTATTGGCAAAAAATGTATTTTCTACGCCAAAGAAATTAAGAACCAAAAAAATGTTTACGTAAAAATCGAGAATTTTAAGTAAAATGTAAATAAAAATAATGGTTTGTTTACAACTGACATTAATTGCCTGATATTTATGTCAGATAGAAATTCTAGCTAATGTGCACGGTCAAAAATGTTGTCTGATATCAAGGTTAGTTTATATTTATAAGGTTGCGACATATCCTCAACTTTTAGGCGGTTCGAGGTCGGGGACGCAAGGAAAGGCACTTCTCGGAGAAAAGTTGGCAAGACTGGGTAAAAATCAAAGCTAAAGATCAATCCAGTGGCGTCTAGAATTTGCGCATTTAATTTTGCATTGTTTTGGAAGTGATATTTGTTGAAAGATGTAATTCCAAATGTTTTTTATTTAAAGTAAAAGAATTTATAACTTAATAACAATTAAAAACTGACGTGTAAACGTTTGTTCTACTAATACAATAAACTGTATATCTCCGGCACTGAACAAAATGGCCGAAAAATGGGAGATGTGACGTCATAACACGTCAAAGCAATATGGCCGAATATCGTGACCTTATATAGACCGACTTTGGTCTGATATAACTTTTTGACTGTTTACACCAGCCAGAATTTTTATCTGACGTAAATATCATGCAATAAAAGTAAGATCAAAACGTACCTTTAAAAATGTTTTTTACCTCCATTCTAATAATTTAAATTATAGTCATATTTAATGTTAAGGACGTTAAATGGCGATCAGAGTAGACTACCTTCTAAATCGTTAAAAATCCCCGTTTTTACTTTAAAAATCTCGTTTTATCTTGTCATCAAAAATCCCCGAAAAAAGTCTCTGGCAACACTGTTCAATACCCGAACGCTGCAAGTTCCTGATACGCAAAACGAAAACCGTCGGCGCCAGTGTCCCAATAGGGGAGTACGTTTGGATGTAAGCAAAGAGAACGGGGAAAAATTTGTGCATCGACAACATCGCATCGTCTGTTTCAATCAAACTTATGTGATTCAGTATATTCAGAAATACTCTCTTTTCCACTTGGGGAATTGCAAAGGGCGAATAAAGATTTTCCACACCTGTATATATATAATCCTTATACTACGTCAGTGGCAAAATACAGGGTGGTTAAAAATTAAATATATATAAAATATAATAAAAAAATGGTACATCACTGCATTTTTTAAAATAAAAATATTTTTTAAATTCATGTTTTGTTTAAAACAAATTCGATCTATTCACTTTTTTAAATTAATTCACGGTTTTTCGCGTAAATAAATAAAAACCATTTTTCTGAATGGTCAAATCCCTATCTAATTAAAGAATAAATTAACATTAAGGGTGATTTTTTACTGTCAAATTTGATATTTTCGATACGAAATGACTATGCCAAGAAATGGTTTTTATTTATTTACGCGAAAACCGTGCATCTAATAAAAAAGGTCAAGAAATTAAATTTGTTTCAAACCTAACCGGTATTTTAAAAACTGTTTTTATTTAAATAAAGTGCAGTGGCGTATCATTTTTATATTGAAAATTTTATACCTCTCATGGACGACACTGGTAAAAACTAATTTTTTTATTGTATGCCAAAAAATGTCTTTTGGTGTATAGAAGGCTTTCCACAATTTTTTTTTAATTTAAATGGGTATAAGAATTATTATATAAAACTACCAATATTTAAAAAAAAATAACACCCCGTAGTTTAAAAATCAAGGCGTTTAAGACATATGTTTATATAAAGTTTTTTTCCCAATTGTCATTGGTGGATTTATATTTGAAGTTTCTGGGATACCTCGGCAGCCACCCTGTATAAATGTAAACCACGTACATACCTTATATTCATTTTCATATAAAAATTATGGATTGAGTATTTCATAGAAGTTTAAATTTAAAATTTAGCGAAGTGTATAGACAACATTAATAAAAAAGTCATGAACAGTTTGGGTGCACAGAAATTTTTAATATTATTGCTTTAATATTTTATACTTGTGTTTTATTTTTGTCAAAAAAAACAAATTAACGAAAGTTTACCGGGTGTCCACAAGATTATGCTCCGGCTGCCTTTTTTAATTTTTTATCACAACTGACAAAACTTAGGGGTTTAGGGTTGTTAGACCAATGAAAAGTCATTTTTATGGGTATACGGGCTAAACATATATTTTTCGGGCTATTCGGCCGCCGTCGAAGATTTTTTCTGTACGTTTCGCCAGCGCAAGTGGTTGGCATCCTTAGAAGGTTCCTAAAAGACTACTTGCCTAATATTGTCTCCCGGCGCGGACGCAGCGAGTATTTATAAGCAGCTTCGGTGGACGGAGCCTTTTCGATTCGTCGCGCGGATGTTGTTTGTGTTATGGTGCGATTTTTGTGGTTTTAAGAAACCGGAAAAGGCCGCCTGACCAAGCTGTCTATAAATACTCGCTGCGTCCGCACCAGGAGACAGTAGTACGCAAGTAGTCTATCAGGAACGTTCTGAGAATGCCAACCACTAGTGCTGGCGAAACGTCAATGAAACAAAATCTTCGGCGACGGCCGATTAGCCCAAAAATATAAGTTTAGCAGAAGATGGCCGCAAAAGTCTTACACAGTAAATTCGTATATGAGGTGTTTCCTAACTACGGTACGAGAATAAAAGGGTGACTTTAATGTCTTTTTTAGGTTTCTATGGACATATGTCAGGACTTGCTTTATTTCTGATATACAGGGCGTTAAAGTTTAAAAAATATCTTTAAAACGGTTTAAATGATTTTGATAAAATTGTTACACCTGTTTAATGTAATAAGGCTTATAAAGCTCTATATAGATTGGGATTTTATTTGGTATCTTAGTTATAAAACACCTTAAATAATTAGCCATTACGACTCCGGTTTTGCCAAAAAGAATTAAAAATTTTGATTAGGAAATAAAACACCCTGTATATTTTTCATTTTTCAAATATTACAGACCAGTTTTCTTGATATACAATATTTAAAAAGTAAAGCTCATGAGACCATTCTAATATCGCTCCTTAAACTATACTTAAAAACAAAATCGATTTTGTCTTTTTAAATTTATTCGAAAGATAGTTTTAATCTTTATATTTTTAGTTTTTTTGCCCTTGCTCAAAAACTAGGACCAAATAACTTTTATATTATTTCCAAATGTCGTATTTAAAAGCAAATGCAATGATGTAAAACATTACATAACTTTTTGTACTTTGACGTATAATGGTCTGTAAAGTCCAAAAACAAAAACATATAGGGTGTTCCATTTAAAAATATAAATTTCAATTATTTGTTACGCATAAAATGCCTTTTGTTAGTCTAACAAGCCTACCAAGTTTCGTCAGTTCCAATAAAAAAAATTAAAAATGGCAGCTAGAAAGTACTTTCGTTAGCATAGGGTATATATATATATACATATATATATATATATATATATATATATATATATATATATATATATATATATATATATATATATATATATATATATAAATCTCGTGTCACAATGTTTGTCCTCAATGGACTCCTAAACCACTTAACCGATTATAATAAAATTCTCACACCATGTGCAGTTCGATCCAACTTGAGAGATAGGATAGTTTAAATCTCAAATTATAGTCGCAATTTTAATTTATTGCTAATTATTTGTCTGTTCGACTGGGTTGAGTAAGTAATCAATAGATGGCGCTGCTATGGTAAATCTACGAACGTGTCATATAAGCTACATTTTAACAGCATAATAACCACGTGTTGTTGACGCTATAAAATTAATTAAATTTTTCATATCAACTTCTGAGCGAAGCCGGGAATCATAGCTAGTATATATATATATATATATATATATATATATATATATATATATATATATATATATATATATATATGTATATATATATATATATATATATATATATGTATATATATATATACCCTATGCTAACGAAAGTACTTTCTAGCTGCCATTTTTAATTTTTCAAGTCATATCCAGCAAACTCCACCATCGTTCGGAATTATATTGTTTTTCCTACACGTTACCCAATTTACTAAAGTAGTAAAAAGCCACGTGGTCATCAGTTCTGTCTTACTTTTTAATTTTTTCCTTTGTGTTGCTCCCACACTATTTAAACAACGCGTTGTTGATTTCCGTCTTTATTTTTATGACGCCGGTGGCTACTTTATAACTGGTATTTACTTCATTACTTGTATTTTGTGTCAGTTTTTAAAAACTTTAAAAGTCAGGTAAAATAGGTATTTACATATAGAGTTGTGTTAAAACGCGCATTAGTATGGAAAATATAAATTATGTTGTTTTAATTTAAATTTCAGTTTTTAAATGCCCATTTATTTTATTTTATTTTTTTTTAATTCAACAATTTGCAATATTATTAAAACTAAAGAAAGTTTTGTCTTGGTCAATCTTTTCATTTTTGTACTTATTTTAAAAACTTTAGTTACTACTTTGTTTACCAACTACTTCGAATTTGAAAAGTTTTGTAAGAAATAAATTAGAAGTCTAATAAGTAGTTGGCTTAACAAAAGTAAAGTGGGAATATTAACATTTTTAACGGATGATTTTAAAAGCAAAATAAAAGGACTACTTGAAAATTGTTATATATTTATGCTTTGCCATTACAAACTTTTAAAATGTTTACACATAATGCAAAGCCTTACGAGTCCCGAATTTTGTTGACAATAGAGAATTATTGCAAAGTAAAATAAGGCCAGGCACTAATAATACCGGCCTTATTTTGACATCTGAGCTTGCGCAGATGCATGGAAGGGTAAGGACTCCCTTAAAAGTATAGTGCCTGGTTTTATTTCTGTCGGTTTTAGGTCGTGCCTTATTTTGGTCTTATTTTAACTTCGGAACTGTTCGTCTAACCGAACGGCTGCCGACCACAAAATCGAAAAGTTTTTAAAAGTAGAAATACCTAGAAACCTTACTTTTTCAAATATATTTTTGTAATTGTGTTAAACAAAACCCTACAACCCAAAACAATAAAGAAAATCTACTAAAATTTTTCTCCTGTTTTTTAGGTTAATGGTACTGTCAACATGATTTGCTATAACTCTAAATTATGGGTACAAGCACTATTTAAATAAAGCCGAGCTTAATAAAGCAACTTACAATAATTCTCTAATCGTGATGTACAGAGGCTAATTTCAGCCTCTGCTGGAGCTATCGACAAAACAGATATTTTGTTAGCTCTAAGCGATATTTTTTTGCTAGAGCCAAATCTCACGTTTGGTCGATAAGAAAGCTAACCACAAGCGAAGAACCTCATAGGCATACTCAGCAGCATTTACAAAGGATCTTCTGAATATCAACCGGGAAGAACAAAGAATTATAGTTGGTCAACTGACAGGAATGACTAAAAGAAAACACCTAAATAAAAGTCTGGTAGAAGAAAATTTATGTAGGTTTTGCAAGAAGAATCCGCCAAACACCCATGGTTTTACTGTGAATCTGTTTGTTGCTTGCAATTTGCAAAGACAAATCTAAAGTGGCAAGATTTACAAAGAAGTCAGTTTTGAGTTTGTAAAATCTTACTAAAAAACCGACTTGGATAGTGAGCTTCTAGTATATATTATACAAAGCTGTGTAGGTGGCAGTGGTAAAAGGAATATACAGGGTGGCCCAATTGTCTAAGAAAGTCCAATTTTTCTGTTGTTTAACGAGATATGATAAACAGTTTTATATAAAAGTTTTAAACTTGCATATCCAAAAATAATTTTATGTATTCAAATTATTACAAAAAGTTATTGATAAAAAGACTACTTATAGCATGGCCAATATCTCAATGTTTAGAATGCTAAATCTAAATTTTTAAATGGAACCCTTTTTATATTGTGCCCTTTTTATATTCTGGAAATTAAAATAGGGTAAGTTTATTAAGAATGTTAGGTTCCCTAGATATTTGACGTTTTTAAAAAATGTATGATATATGTATTTTTTTACAAGATTAACTTTGGTATTTTAAATAAAACACTCGGCATATTTGCCACTATTCCTAAAATGTTATCTTTTTCCTTAAAAAGAATACAAGCTATGGGTATTTTCAAAAATAAAGCATTTTTATTGACCTCGTAAAAATTAACTGCATATATTTTCAACAATTAAAATTTGCTTCATCTAACGTTATAAGAAATGCGGCAACAAAGGTATAGGGCAATTTTTTGTTGAGCTCTAAATGCGCTTTTTTAATAACCATAGCATATATGTTACATTTTTGTAAAGAAGCAAGATAACATTTTTATATTATTGACAGCTATAATTGACGTTCTAATGAAAATACCAAAGTTTCCTTTTATTAATTTTGTTTGTCATAAGTTATTTAAAAATCTTAAGTATCTTAAAAAATACATGTTTAGTACAGGAGTTGCTGTAAACTCCATTGTTATTTTTAAAATCTAAAAATGACCAATATATAGAGTGGTAAATTTAAAAAAATAAGATTTAGCATTTTAAAGGTTAAGATTTTGGACATTCTATAAAAATACCCCGTATGAGATTTAGCACATTTTCCCACAGGGATTAATTCTGCAGTCCTTGGTGTTTTAAAAGATTCATCTAAGTAATATTAATAACTTATTTGTTTCTGTTTTTACCTTATTTTTAGGTATCCTGTTATTACAGAAGTTTGAGTAAATTATAAATAGGGTGACAACATCGCCACAATTGCCAAAATAAAATAGAGTACTATATGCAAAATTTTATGCTGAATTAAATTTAATTTGGGTGAATATATTAAACTTAATTTCTAGATCAAATTAATTAAACTTTAGCTTAAGTACCAATATTAAATTTTAGTAGCAAATTAAAATAATAATGGCCTTCTATTTAAAAGTACGAGTGATGTTTTCTAGATCTTAAACTTAAAATTTGGTTTATCTTTGCTTGAAATTTTGAACATTATACTAATAATTCTTTCCATTTTTTTGCAAACAAAAATACCTAAAAGTTTTTTTAACTCTAAAGACCTTTTATTAATTTTTTACACTGGTTTCCTAATTTTATGTGAAATTAAAAACAGTAAACAATTAAAAAAAAGAAATAATTATATTGTTTTTTGTATTAGCGCCAATCCACAGTTTTAAGAAATTAGAGGTGCGTAATGACAGATTGGTCCTTTTTTTTGTTTGCTAACCATTTTAAATTATAGTTCTTTTTTTAATTAAAAACAAGTAAGATAAAATAGTTGGCCTAATCAAAGTAAAGTGGAAATATTAACTTTGTTAACAAATGATTCTGAAAGCAAAATAAAAAGACAAACCGGAAACTGTTATACATTTATACTTTGCCATTACAAACTTTCAAAGTGTCTACACATAATTCAGAGCTTAACGAGTTAACAGGAAATTTGTTGACAATGTGGTGTACCAAGGCTAATTTCAGCCTCCGCTGGAGCTCTCGACGAAACAGATATTTTGTTTGCTCTCAGCGAACTTTTTTATCGCTGGAGCTTAAAAAGTTTAATGAAGTCCCTTTTAATTCTAAACCATAACTAGTTTATTCGTCATCTCGTTTTATAGCTGTTGCATGAGTTAACAAAGTTGTTTATATTTGCCCAAATATTAGTCTTGCCGTTTGCTTACACACATAATATTAATATCTTTTTGGTTTCAATAAAAACCAATGTGGTTAGGTTTTGCTTGCTTTGATTTATTATAGGCGTCACATTTAAATTAAATTATTACACTACAATTGTCTGGAAATATTAATATTTTACCTCATAGAGATTACGAGAAAAAAAAAAACGTTTATTTAAAAAAAAGTTAACCGTAAAGTCTGGTTATCAACTTAAATAGAAAAATTTGGGTGTTTTGTTTATTAGACGTTGCCATCTACATTATTTATTTATTTTTTTAATAAAGTAAATTCTTTGTGCTACACTGTAAGTACTATGTAAAAAATAAACTGTTTTATGCTTTTTACACAAAAAATAAATATATTTTTAAAATATTGCTCCAAGCAACCATTTTCGGGCGTTATTTTTGTTTAAATTGTTTAGTACAGCTAAAAATACCATTCTTTAAACCGTAGAAGCTATGTTTTTTTTAAAAAGTAAGCCAAAATAGTGTAAGTACTTTATTTTTAAAATTTTATTGACCTTCAAAATAATTACATATTAAATAGTTGGTACGTATCTTTCTAAAATGGGATTTAATGAAAAACGATACAAGATATCGACTAAAATTATGTTTTTTGTAGAAAAAAGCTAAAAACATAAAAAGGTTAAAACAAAATGTAAAATCTGTCACCCCTTAAAAGTGCCTACAGTAACATTTTGATTACCACGGCATTTCATAAATTCTTCTTTTATGTACTAAATGTATCACCGGTGAACCAACCTTTGGGATTACTTTTAGACCACATGTATTACCGGTGATATCCTGCATTTTTATATATAATGTCTTCTAAAAATTATTGGTTTTTAAACGTAAGACATTTTACTAGGGGAATGGTCCACAATTGAACCAAATCATAAGTTATTTATGTAAGTCGGTATCACCGGTGATTCATCCTATTGAAGATATGCAAAACAATTTTTTTCGAATGTTTCCTTCATTTTCAAATAAATGTATAAAAAACAAAAACGGATACAGTTGTAGGAATGCATCATTGGGTATATTACTAAAAATAAAATAATCTATTGCCGTTCCTGGGAACACTTTAAGCAAAGAACAGGTGCATCTGGACACTCACTGCAAAATGTTGATACTAATTTTGCCTTTTTACAAGCTAATTTGGCTTGTTTACATATTTTGTACTTTTCTCTTTTTTCTATTATTCTTGGTTTTTTTCTTGTACATCTTTTAAAAATTGCTTATTTTTTTGTTACTGTGCCTCATAACTCCAGTTAAATAGTGGTATTCTTTTAAAAAATTATTAGTTTCACTGCAGTCAGTTATATCAGTTACACGTAATTATGATTATTTGATCACGCGACAGATGTCATTTAAAATTTTAAAAAATTTTCAGAATTAATTAGGCCACCGAGGTTTCAAAAAATTGTATTATTTCACGTCTATCGGTTTGTTCACTGATAATTTCTCGAAAGAATACCACTTCTAGTGTTAGCAGAGCCTTTTTAAATTCAGAGATTTCCATTTTTTGATTATTAAGGTAAACACAACAAAGAAAGCTTATAAAAAAGGTTTACTTATGTACCATGTGAATCACAGATGAACAACCAGCGAAGCCACTATCACTCTATGCTCAAGATGTAAAAAGGCGCCCAGAGACATCTCTTTAGCGGATGTGGTATTTAAAACCTAAAAAGACGTTCGGTCTGTAACAAAAACCTGTCTACATTAAAATTTGGCCAGGCTACAAAGGCAACTCGATCCCGTGTATCAGCAGTGATACATATGGTAGTCAACCTGACTTATAAAAAAATCGTTACATCCTGTAAAATTCCGACTTACTACAAAGCCGTTTACCCATAAAAAGAAGCATTAGTATGATTAGTTTCCCAAATATAATCGATACTGTAGCAAAGGTTAAAATGCTATAAATTAGGTAAATGTTTTTTTTTTTTAATTCTTACTCTAAGTCAACAACTTTCTAAGAAAGTACTCTAGAACTGACTTTCTTCCATACCCCTCTCCTACGCACTCTCGTCGATGCAGTTTTAAAGCAAGAAGAGACGCTTCCACCCTTATTTAGAAGATAGGTCTCAAAATTATTTTATACAAGTTTTTTAATTTGTATTATTTTTAAGTGGATAATGCTCGTTTTGACCGATTTTAAGGGTTTCCTAACGATGGGTAGAGAAGAACTTACATTAGGATACCGTAAGTTATTCTTTACCTAACGTTAGGAAACCCCTAACAAAGTTGGTGGAAACGGGCATAAGAAATGTAAATAATTTTATTATTTTGTACGCTTTTAGGTAAAAATACCTCGTAATCAAGTAAGACAGACAAAGATAGAACTTCAAACTAAAAAACAATGCGTTAGGCTCTAAAACTTATATGAGGTAGACAAAAAATTAAAGTTGTACCTAGAGTTGTACCTTCATTTAAAATGCTATAATGGGTACTATATAAAGGTTTAAAATAATGCCTTTGGTATAATATATAAAGTTTTTTTAAGGGATTTTTTTTAATTTAATTTTTCTTTTTTTTTACTGCCACCCACATTGGGCATTTCTCCATAATAAAGATTTTAAATAAATATTTTAGGAAACCTAAACGTTTTTTATATATTATTAAGAGCTATTCTGCTCTTGAAATAATATATTAAAAATTAAGATTACTCTAAAAGGCACAAATTTATAATAATTTATTTAATATAAAATAATTGTTTTTATTTAGGTTTTATAAAACATTAAAAACCCGACATAGAAAACGTTGCAATCCCTAAACAAAGGTTTAAGGGCATCCGGTCGAAATTATTTTATAAAAATCCTATTAAAAATAAGTTTTAAACGAGACTGCCAAACGTAAACTGATCTCTTGAACGCGCCTAAAAAATGTGGAAAGCTTTAAATGAAAACAAAAAGGTTTTTTATTATTTTGTTTAACCTAAATTTATTAACTATTTTATTTGATTACCTATGATTAATTTATTTCTTTTAAAATATTTTTAATTTTTATTTTATAATTGCTAGAGAGCTATTATAAAATTGTGCAAATATAAACAACTTTGTTAACTCATGCAACAGCTACAAAACGAGATAACGAATAAACTGGTTATGGTTTAGAATTAAAAGGGACTTTATTAAACATTTTTTAGCTTCAGCGATAAAAAAGTTCGCTGAAAGCAAACAAAATATCTGTTTCGTCGAAAGCTCGAGCCGAGGCTGAAATTAGCCTTGGTACACCACATTGTCAACAAATTTCCTGTTAACTCGTTAAGCTCTGAATTATATGTAGACACTTTGAAAGTTTGTAATGGCAAAGTATAAATTTATAACAGTTTCCGGGTTGTCTTTTTATTTTGCTTTTATAGAATCATCTGTTAACAATGTTACAAATAAAATTGTAACGTATATACAGGGTGTTGTTTAATAAGTGTCCGATATTTCAGAGAGTGATTTTTCAAGTATTTTTAAGGTAAAAAGTTCCTATGAACGTGTGGTCTAAGATGCTTCGCTTTCAAGATACAGGGTGTCAAAGTTTATTTTTATTTATGTTTTTCTGCATAATTTCCTAAATAATGCCGATTTCCGAACGAAAATTGGTACCTGGGGGTTTTTGACATCAGAAATTTGAATTTGTTCTTCATTTAGCTCTTACTTGTAGAGGGCGCTAGCCACATGTATATTCTCACTTTCAAAGGCTCATGACTTTTGTACAACCCTGTATTTGCATTTTGTTAAAAATGGATTCCTTAGTCATTTTACGTAAGAGGTACTCTTCCATTAGATGACGCTAGGAGCAGCCGTTTTCGAAATATTTTAGTTTAAAATAATCGATGCATACGCTTAGTAATAAAATATGCTAAGTAAAGACCGCTACTTGATAAAACCGTCATTCTCGGCGGTCTTTACTTAGCATATTTATTACTAAGCGTATGCATCGATTATTTTAAACTAAAATATTTCGAAAACGGTTGTTCTTAGTGTCATCTAATAAGAGTACCTTTTTGTACGAAAATGACTAAGGAATCCATTTCTTTAACAAAATGTAATAGGGTGTACAAAAAGTCATGAGTTTGAAAGCAGAAATCATTGATGCACAAGTAAAGTCATGACAAATTCAAATGTCTCATGCACCTAGTCCACGTTCGAAACCTATTCTAGAAATTATGCATACAGTAAATAACAATAACTTTATTCCCTGAAAGCACATCTTAACAAGGTTGATGGAACTTACCTTAAAATACTAAATACTTGAAATATGTATACATATAAATACATGTAATATAGGAACTAACAAAGTTGGTGGAAACGGGCATTTATATATATATATATATATATATATATATATATATATTAAATATAGGTTAAAGCAAAAGGAAAAATTCCCTACTGTCTCGGTAATACAAATATACTCTAGCCACAAGATACATCGATCGTCTCCCCAGACCAGTTTCGCCTGCCTTACAGGAACTCCTCAGTGAGGCTGTATCGAGTCGTGGTGAATAGCATAGGAAACCAGCGTCTTCTTATTAGACAAGTAGGATATTAATATCCTACCGCTGGACAACGAAACTTGTCTAATAAGAAGACGCTGGTTTCCTATGCTATTCACCACGACTCGATACAGCCTCACTGAGGAGTTCCTGTAAGGCAGGCGAAACCGGTCTGGGGAGAGAGTCGTGGTGGATAGCATAGAAAAGCAGGACGTATTCTTTTAACTGTCTTTAAAGGGAGTAAAATATTTTGTATTATATATATATATATATATATATATATATATATATATATATATTTACCACCGCCGCTGAATAGCAAGCAAACAAATGGTTCAAAACTTGTACGTCA
Organism: Listronotus bonariensis; assembly: GCA_014170235.1. Taxonomy (NCBI): domain Eukaryota; kingdom Metazoa; phylum Arthropoda; class Insecta; order Coleoptera; family Curculionidae; genus Listronotus; species Listronotus bonariensis. The sequence goes on from JACEGR010001269.1 coordinate 136,857, forward strand.
GCGCCTCAAAAATTAAATTTTTATGTAAAAAGCATAAATAAATATAAATAAATATTAAACGTAATTTCCTAATGAAATGGTTTTTGATTGTGCATATTTTGCCATTTTTTGTGTATACAGTGTGGGCCAAATTAAACTTGCACACTTTTTACTAATGATAACTTTTTATCTCTTACGCCAATGCTTTTCATTTTTAAAGAGCTAATGGGTAGATATGTTTTCCTTAGGTTTGCCAATTTTCCAATTTTGGTCAAATAGGTTAAGACAGGACCGGACTTACGGAACTTTTTCAAAATGATGCATTTAACTTCGTTGCAAAAAAATCCTAATACATTTAATTTTAATTAATTTAATATTAAGTTGTGTTAGCATTTAACTCGAGAACCATGGTAACCTCACATTTTTGATTTTCAAAGCCCACTAAAAAGAGTTCCCTGTTAAAACCTTCAGAAATGCAATATATATAGGGCGCATCATTTATCAAGAATAATAAAAAATTTCTAAATCTAATACAAATAGATATTAAAATTCTGGGTATACTTAACTAAATAGGAAAATTGAAATAGAATATAAAATAATATTCAGCCCTTTTTATTATGCTTTTAAATAATAAAAGAAAAGAAATACCCACCATATACCAAAAAACGACGTTTAGTGGACTTGTTAACCCAAATCAACAGAAAGCTACTAAATTTCTAGCATTATAAGCCGGTATACATAAAGCAAAAGGAAATTATACTAAAAAGCATAGTAAAGTCACTTGCTAACACAACATATTTCATGTCTGCATGACATTCGCTTTAAAGGAACTGGTCTCTGGGGTCTTATATATTAAATTTGGGCATTTGCATTATAAATACCTAAGTACAAGGGTGGTTTACATATTATGACTGTAGTTTTATTTTTAGAAGTTCAATACCAATAATCTTATAATCCAGTACGTAGAAAAACCTAATAATGGCATAAAGTGCATTTCAATTAAAACAATTCAGTTATTTTGTACACAAAACCTTAAACACTTTATGTTAATTTTTGGGGTCACATTTTTGTGTTTTAAATGTGATTAACGTTATTTTTTTCTCCCACTAGCACAAACGTCAAACAATTTAAAAGAAAAAAAGTTTACGTGATACCTTATTTTAAAAATTTTAAATTCCCTTTTAATACTATTTTGTTTTTTAAAGTTGGTTTGGTAGTTTTCGTAAAAATTTATCTTTAATATTGGATTTTTTCTATTCCCTTGTATTTTTCTTATTTTTTAAATTATTAAATTTAATAAATGTGCATGTTAAACGAATTTAGTTGTTTTTAGTTACTTCCGGTTTAGCCAAAAGCAAATAATATTTTAATAATAGATCCTAGTACACACATTTAAATAAAAAATGGCATTTTGAGCACAGTGATACTTCGTTTTCTTTATTTGACAGTTAACTTTTAAATATTTTAATTTCAAAAATTAAAATTTTTGATTCAAAGTGCAAAGGAATAAAATTGCAAATATTGAACCAAGAAATCACGAAAAAAAAATAAGTGACTATCTACAGTAAATTGGCTTAAAAACCACATAAAATTAAATACAAAACCTTAAACTAAATGGAGAAAACTTAAAACCCCTAAATCCCGACCAAGTAAATTGTTATTTTGATCGTTTACTAACCAATCGTCTAATAGTAGGGGAGGTAGCGCTAGATTTGAAAAGTAATTTTATACAGGCTGAAAATTTCATAAGTTACAGTTTTTTCTTATACTTAACAGCGGCGAGCGTCAGCTGCCCAAGTACCGGTGGATTCAACGACGGCAGCATCGGAAGGTCGGAAATTTTTTTAACTAAAAGTAATTTTATACCGGTGTCAAAATTTTTAAGACAGTTCTTTGGATGATTTTAAACTAAAAATAATATTCAGCTGTATTGAAGATAGTTGTTGACCATATGACAGTCACGTATATAAAGATATCAAAAAAAAAAAAATTAGTTACAAACTAATTTTACACATCATGAAATTTATACACTTGATTATTTATACTGCAAAAATGATTCAAAAAACCGTCGGCTGGACCTTTAATGGAGGAAATACCGTCAGTCTTCGCCATAAACATGCTGTGACAAAATTCGTATTTTTCATTAAACGTGTTTATGGCCTATTTTTGTGTATTGTAGAAAAAAACTGTAAATAGGTTTTTAAAAATAATTTAACAATTTAACGAAATTTTAGAAAATTTTTAAAAATTAGACACTGGTAGCCACATAAAAAAACATATATCCGAAAATGTTTACTCTACCGACTTTTATTTTTAATATATTTTAGTGCACCAACTGTTTGAGGTTAAATTAATAAAGCGTTTCTTTGGAGGTTCTGACCAAATGGGAAACTTTTAATACTAACTTTACGGAAAATACATTTCCACAAAAAGTATTTGTATGTTGGATGTACACTGTTATATAGCCATTTTGTGTATTCTTGTCCGTGAATCTATTTTAGAGAAACATTTGAAATAAAAATAAAAATTACAGTACGAGTATAGTATATCATTGAATAGAGATTGTCACGAGGAATTCTGGGCTGGGTTTATTTCCTGAGGTTCCAATGCAATTAAATAAAATGTATTATTCTATAATAAAAATCCTGGCTGCCACAGGTCACGCAGGTGCTTATATGTCAAAATCAAGATTTTTAAAAATACCTTTATTACTTTTTGGGTTTAGAAATAAATATATCATAATCATTTTTAGCATATAATATAATTCGAGGCCGTTCTTTTAAAGAAATTATAAAACTGTCTTTAAAATCTTGACAAGGTATAAAAATACTTTCTGTCACTTTTTTAACGACTTTCATATGCTACCACCGTTGACTCCATCGCAGGACCGGCGACTGACGCTCCTTTTGCTGACTATATATATATATATATATATATATATATATATATATTATATATATATATATATATATATAATTAATAAAAGGTAAAGTTCTTTGAGGCATATGGATACATCAATGACTGTAAAAAATAAATAAAGAAATAACCTATAAGAATTCTGGCTACTATGGTTGGTTGTTTAAAAATTACGGATATAACCAACCATAGTAGCCAGATTCTTATAGTTATTTGTTTGCAGTCATTGATGAGCCATATACAACACACCTTTATTAATGTATTTATATCAAGGCTCAAGAACCATTCACTTTTATATATATATATATATATATATTATTGTTTCTTTTTAATATATTTTTGTGATTTTAAACCTCCCTATATACAACAGAGAAATTTTTATTTCAGTAAAAATTTTATAACGCAAACCCTTTTTGAAATGATAAAAATAAAAAAAAAACATATCAGTTGGTAAATTTTTCCGTAGACACACGGTATTTTTGGGGTAAGATCAAATGCATGGATTTTATATTTTGGACTTATAGGCACACACAAAACAACAAAAAGTACTGATGCGACGTCTTAGTAACCAGTGGATTATTATACAAAAAAAAATCTATTTAAATCGGTATAGTGGAAGTCTCTTATGAAGTGTCCGATAATAATGGCTTTACATTTTAAATATATAGATAAAATATATCTTCCCGATTTAATAAAACATTTGAAAAACTATATTATACTTCTAAAGATATAGTGACCAATTCATGCATCCTGCATCTCCTTTTTCTGTTTTATTATTTTTATAAAAAGTTATAAAATTAAAATTTCAAAAAAAAGTTTTAAAATTACCATGGTATATTTTTACAAATTAAAACACATTAACTCCAGAACCTTAACCTTGGTTTCAGTGGTGGGCAGTAGCAATTATTTGAAAACTAATAAACTACTACCACATTCGATGTAGGTTGTAACAAAATTTTATTTGAAAAATAAAATATATAATTAAAGGAATCATATTTAATTAAATTTGGAGGTATTAAAAAAAAGATTTGTAAAATCGTTGCATATCTGATACATTCCGTAATAAATCCACCAGTAATGGATAAACAATAATAAATAACCAACCGAAAGTAAAATGTCAAAAAAAAATATTAAGACATTTTGTTTATTACTTGTGGATTCATAGTTTTTCCTAAAAATAATTTATTTGACTCATCAGCAAATAATGAAATTTACTGTGTCTTCCTATCTTATTTATTAACGTCTTCAAAATAGTCGAATACAATTTTGTTGTAAAAGCAACAGAGAAGCCAATATTTAAATGTACTAAAATTTACACAAAATTTCCTATCACCAGTCTGGCGATGCACCAACTAATATGATTTAAAAAAATAGAAGCAGAGAATAATTTTTAGAGGTTAAAATACTTAAGACCATGCTTTTTAAATTTTTCTGTAATTGCATAAAATAAAGGCGTACATCACAAAAAACTACCAAGTGCCAATCGTGTTTTATGACTTTTAAACCAAAATTTCATCCTTATTTTTTTATAATAAATAGTACTGTCAACATGATGTGCAAAAATTCTAAATTACGAGGGCAGGCACTATTTAAATAAGGCCGGTATAAATAATGCCCGATCCTAATAAGGCCTTCCAATAATTCTGTAATATCGATGCACAATATACAAGTCTTTAATTCACCAAATTAACATCTATTATTACTTTCTATTTTTACTCTATTTTTATCTTTAAACTAAAAATATTTTTGATCTTTTTTATCTTTGTACAATCCATGAAGGCAGAAAGCCTAAATACTAACGTACCGTGGGTGTCTTAAGCAAGGTAAGAGGAAGTTTGTTAACACGGGACTTAAAAACTTGAAGATTTGGGGGAGAAGGAAAGACCTCCGCTGGCAGTAGGTTCTACAGTCTAGAAACTCTGGGGATACAAGAACGAACAAAATGGGAAGTTCGGGGCCTGTCCAATTGGACCGTATAGGGATGCATACGTGCGGCACCACGAGTTTCTCTGTTGGGAGCTTCAAGAGGAGGGACTATACTGGTTAATTCGTCGGAGCAGAAGCCGTAAAAGTATCTATAGAAAAGCGATAGATCTCCCACAGCTCGACGATGGGCAAGAGAAGGAAGTCTTTGAGTAAGCAAAGGATCATTAATAAGACGAACAGCTCTTCTTTGAATGCCATTAAGAATGCTGAGGGTTGTAGGGGATGCCATTCCCTAGACATGAGAACAATATTCCAGAGAGGGTCGAATTTGGGACACATACAAAGTGTATAAATTGGAAGGAGAAAAATACTTTTTGGTTCGAAAAAGAAATCCAAGCTTTTTGAAGCCGCAGTGGCTGTAGATATAATGTGTTTATGCCAGTTAAGGTTATTCTCAAATGTGACGCCCACAAGGTTGAATGTGCGCCCGCTCTGCAAAACCTGGCCACTCATAAGCAAAGGGTGAGTGTTTAATGATTTTTTCGCGACAAGGAACATGATTGTGTCTTGGATAAATTAACTGAATGCGTTGATAATGTAAAAAATATTTTAAAAATTTCATTTCAATAAAAACATAGTACTTGCTTTACAAAAAAATATGTTTTAGTTTGTGATTTTTAAGATATCAGATATCATTAATAGATTGTGGCAGAAATCACTAAATTATAGTCGTCAAGAACAAATATACATTAAAACTAAAAAATACACTTTAAAATAAAATATTAAACTGCTTCGTAACTATGACAAAACAATAAATTAAATCTTGACTTTTGTCACTTTATCGTAATCCAGTTTACAAAGTTGAGTAAAGATAATATTAAAGGTGTCCCAACTCTATTTATGCACGAAATAACTTTGCCCTTGTACAAGATACAAACATAATCTAAAAATAGGAAATGTTTATATAGACAGAATGTTTTTAATGACCGTACTAGTTAATATGCAATTAATTATATACGTCAAATATTGCTGGTTTTTAAGATATCAGTATGGAGTATGCTAATATACTAATTAACGACTAAACGTTGTGAAATCATTTAATATTAGGTTAACTATTTTCAAATAATTTTGTCACTGTCAGAGTGACAAATATTATTAAAATAGGTTTTAAGTTACTTCCCATTTTAAGAACTACTAGAAGGAATTTCAGCTATTTAGTTTATTTAAGAGACATATTATGTACTTACTTAACCCAAACACTAGTCATAAGAGATGTATTAATGTCTTTGAGTGCAATTAAGCAAATATGTGTCTAAAATAACCTAAATTGCTAACTTACCCATTAGTAGATCTTACAATGGAAGGTAATTAATAACATTTTATTATATGTATTATTTGGTACGCTAACAGTACCAAATTATTTAAAAATGATTAGAACCAAAATATTATTTTCTTTATTGATGAATAGTGTGTTATACATATTTCATGTAGAATTTATTACAAAGTCAAAATTTGTTAAAATATATAGGGTTTTCCATTTAAAAAATGTTAATTATGTTTTTGAGTTCTGTTAATAAAGAGTTTCGAATAAACATTTTTTATTTTTAGTTTCTTTTTGTATTTTGTACAGAGGCGAAATTATTTCGTATATAAATTAAGCTGGGATACCCTGTATATTGTTTAGCCAATTTTGTATGTTTAAACTTCTGTAGCACACCCAATTACCTACTAAGCACTCGTCTAACTCTCGTAAAAAAATGCAAGACTTTGTTTACTAAGTTGTTTCATTTTAAAATAAAATCTAAATAATTTAATAATAATTTTAATGCTAGGAGGCAAATTAGAATAAAATAAGAGCCAAATACTAAAAAGTCTTAATTGTTGTAAATAATATGCCGCCAATTCCTGTAGACGCATTTAATTTAAAGCTTATGACTACTTTACTACTTGTCCTAAACCTAATTTCTTGTGTCGAATAAGCTTTGTAAAATTTAATTACGAAGTGACAATAAAGGGTAAATAAAAATTTACAAAGCTGCTTGCTTTACAAAGAAAAGATAAACAATGTTTTTTATTAAATATTAACAAGCTTATTAGTATTTTATTGAAAGAAGCCTTTACAATAAATAATATGTCCTACACTGGTTGGTGCATTGCCAGACTGGCCATAGGAAATAATAAGTAAATTTTGATACATTTAAATATTGGCTATTAGACTATTTTAAAGACATTAATTAGAAAAGCCTAACCACCAAATTTTATTATTTACTTATAAAATAATTAAAAATTATTTATGAAAAACTACTTGCAAAATAGTTGCATACCTGATACATACAATAATAAATCCATCAGTAATAAATAAACTTTCTTGGTGATTATTGATTTAAGGTTTTACTTTTTACTAGTTATCCCGAAAGTAAAATATTCCGGAGGGAAAATACCCCTTCATTCGGATCTCCGGGCGAGGGGTGCATCCGGGAGGCCTTCATCCAGGAGTCTTTTTTCCAAATATTTGCGGGCTTAACTCCGATATAAACTGTGTTCGCCATCATCTTCAGTCACCTAAGCCCGACATACTGTTTCTAATGGAAACTCTAATAGGTTCTAAATCTTCAACCAGCCACTCTCTGTTTCCAGGCTACAAACTTATTTGGTCTTTTCGCCCACATGGTGGCGTATGTGCTTACCTTCGCAACCTCCCGTAAATCATCCAATTTCAGCTATTACCCCAGTTCCTTATAAAATCGCCAATATTTTTTAAAAAGTAAAACACATAAAGCGTATCCTTTCTTCTCTTTACACCAAGAAATCGTCTGGGCTGGATGGCATACCGAGCAGTCGTTTTAAAAAAATGTGCTCTAGAACTTGCACCCATTCTTACTCGGCTTTTTCGACTTTCTTACGGCAGAGGTATCTTTCTGGAGAGCTGGAAAGTTGCACGTTTTCAACCTATTCTCAAGAAAGGATCTAAATCTCTTCCATCTTACTATAGACCAATTTCAATTCTCTCAGTTCTTTGTAAAGTAATGGAAAAATTTCGCTACAAAACAGCAGATCTTCTTTTCTTCGTATCACACTGCTGGAAAAAGTCTCTTGAGTTTTTAGGTGAGTCCCAGATCGTTGCTCTTGATATATCCAAAGCTTTTGACCAGGTCTGGCATGCCGTACTTCTTAATTAACTTCCCTCCTATAGTCTTTAAACTAAACACTTTACTTGGCTCTTGAGTTATCTATCTGATCGACGTATATCAGTTATTGTGGACGACCATTCTTCAAGCTTTCATCAAGTAAATGCTGGATTCCCTCAAGGCTCAGTTCTGGCTCCAACATTGTTTATTTTTTACATCAAGGACCTTCTCTCGTCCACAACTAATTCCATTCATAGTTTCGCCGACGATAGTACCCTTCACTCCAGTTTCAAGTTCCTAAACCCATCACTAAACCTGACTTGGAAAACAAACGCATAGCGATGCAGATATCCCTTTCGCAGGATTTTAATTTAATATTGGATTGGGGCGCCAAAAATCTCGTTCATTTTAATGCATCCAAAACACAATCATGTTCCTTGTCGCGAAAAGAGTAATTAAATACTAATCCTCTACTTATAAGCGGCCAAGTTTTGCAAAGACACCTTCAATCTTGTGGGCGTCACATTTGAAAGTAACCTTAACTGCCATAAACACATTGTATCTATAGCCACGGCAGCTTCAAAAAGCTTGGATTTCTCTTTCGAGCCAAAAAGTATTTTTCCGTTTCTAACTTATACACTTTGTATGTGTCCCAAATCCGACCTCCCTTGGAGTATTGTTCTCATATCTGGGGCATAGCGTCCCCCACAACCCTAAGCATTCTTGATTCTATTTAAAGAAGAGCTATTCGTCTCATTAATGATCCTTCACTTACGGAAAGGCTTCCCTCTCTTGCCCATCGTCGGGCTGTGGGGGATTTATCGGTTTTTATAGGTACTTTCATGGCTTCTGCTATAAAGAATTGTCCAGTATAGTTGCTCCACTCATGGTTCCCAACAGAGAAACTCGTGGTTCCGTGCGTATGCATCCCTATACGGTCCAACTGGACAGGCCCCGAACTTCCCACTTTGTTCGTTCTTTTATCCCTAGAGTTTCTAGATTGTGGAACCTGCTGCCCCTGGAGGTCTTTTCTTCCCCTCCCCAAATCTTCAAGTATTTAAATCCCGTGTCAACAAACTACCTCTTACCTCGCTTAAGACACCCACGGTACGTTAGTATTTAGGCTTTTAGCCTTCGTGGTTTGTCCAACAATAAAAAAAATGCTTCCCCAGGACTAACCAAAACTTTTTAACGATTTTATATTGAGGTAGTTGTGAAAAATATGTAATTTGCTATTTTATTACCGCGGCCATCTTGGAATTTATTTTTTTTATATTAAGCTCTATTCTATCAATCAAGCCCCTTCCTTTGATACCCATATTGATGTAGTTTTTGAAAACATATGTTATTTGCCATTTTGAGGCGGCGGCCATCTTGGAATTAAATTTTTTCGTAGTGAGCTCTATTCTACCAATCAAGACCGTTCATTTGATACACATATTGATGTTGCAGTGAAGTTATATGTGATCCCCACTTTTGTACGGGCGGCCACCTTGGATTTACAATCATAGAGAATATAATATATTGTATTGTCACCAAGATTAGGAGTGTGTACCAAATTCAGATCGATCGGTCGTCAGGAAGGGGGTCAAATTCCAGTTACTAAATTTGACCCAAACAAATAACAAATAAACAGATCAAGTTAAGTAAAACCGTTTAAAAAGAAAAACACGCCCGACAAGCACGCAACTGAGATTTTCATTTTTTTTTATCCAAAAACGACACGCGGCACCAACACCAAACCTATGTATACCTGAAACTATTGGCATAAAAAGGAACACTGTGGTTATAATTTTTTTATTTTGGAATTTGCAGAAAAAAATAATTTTTTTTTGGTTAGCCCTCCCTGACTAAATAAAAAATTGAAAGGCAAATCTTTCGTATTGTTTTTGTAATTAAAATAAAATTTTACTGACAAATTTAAAATTTTATATAATTATCTATATTAAAAAAAAACTCTCTTGGGTATACTTGGTTATCCACTTTATGCCATACTACCAGAACTAACCAAAATATGACAAAAGTGGCATCTATCCATTCGCGGCAACTCCTCCTCATATACCGTATATAAATATCAATATCAATATTTTGTTATAAGGTTTGTTCCAGCAGAATGTTGGAAACATGTTAGCAACAATCGTAAAACGCTGAAATTGTTACAAACATTAGTTAGAAATGTTGGCAACAGCTTTCTGCTGGACGAAAATTAAACAAGGCGTGCACAAGATTGTTTGACTAGGTAAGGTTGCCTCGTGAGCCTTGCAACATGGTGGACCATACGTCACATATGTATTTTGCTCATTATTTAATGAAGTTTTTAATAGTGTAGTTTGTGTTTTTTGTCAATATTAAATAATAGTTATTTATTAGATAAGTGAGTTATATTACATATAAGTCACGCAAGAAAAGTTTAACTCTCGAGCCCGAAGGGCGAGAGAGGTAATTTCTTAAGTGACTTATATGTAATAACTCACGTGTCTAATACAAAATTTTATCCAACACTTTCGTATAAATCGTTTTAATATCGAAAATAATTTGAAAACGTCATCCATTATTTGTTACTTGTCATTGTCAACACCAGCAACAAAATTTTTGTATTGTCTATAATTCACTAGTGAGCTAAAGGGTACTTTAGCTCACTAGTGACTTATAGTACACTTTATATCCTCAAAATCTGATCAATTATGTAGATATTATATGTAAGTGTTGGATAAATACTTTTATCCAACACTTACATATAATATCTACATAATTAATCAGATTTTAAGGATATAAAGTGTACTATAAGTCACTAGTGAGCTAAAGTACCCTTTAGCTCACTAGTGAATTATAGACAATATACATAATTTTGTTGCTGGTGTTGACAATGACAAGTAACAAATAATGGTTGACGTTTTCAGAATTATTTTCGATATTAAAAACGATTTATACGAAAGTGTTGGATAAAATTTGTATTAGACACGTGAGTTATTACATATAAGTCACTTAAGAAAATTACCTCTCTCGCCCTTCGGGCTCGAGAGTTAAACTTTTCTTGCGTGACTTATATGTAATATAACTCACTTATCTAATAAATAACTATTAAATACTGGTAATTCCAGTTGTTACCGTAACTTCTTTATATCCTATTAATAAATTATTTAACAATGATTATTCTAGCTGATTTTTAAATATTGTATATCGCGCTCTTTCGCCCACATGGCATTATCCATCTAGATATCCTTGTTTGCTATGTAGGAGGCAACCTTACCTAGTTAAACGATCTTGAGGCGTGCATACTGCTTACAAGTCAATACAAGAAAGGTTATGTTAAAAATTTGTCAGTAATGTTTGAAAAAAGTTTGCAAACTTTTCAAACAGTTTTCAGCATGTTTCAAACATCTTAAAACTACTGCTGGAACAACAAACAATTGTATAATGTTACAAACATGGCACTGCTGGAACCACAAATTTGACGTGCGCAGAATCCGAATGGTTGCAAACATATCTGACAGCCTTCTGGAACAAACCTATAGTAACATATATTTTTCAATAGAAGGTTGCAACCGCTTGCTTTTTAAATTATTTTAGTAAATTTCCGCAAGGGTTTTAAAAAGCAATGCCAGGAAAATCACAAGCTTTACGTCAATTCGCCATTGTCTTTCTGGAGAAAATGTTTGTATTTGTAAAAATTTGCCTAAGGCAATGTTTAATATTACTACTATTCTAAACCTTGATATCAAAAATAAAGCTTCAAAGGATCTTTAAAGACTAAATTGAATGTCTGACTTGAAGTTAAAACAGGTTTTTGTCTGACTCGTATTTTGTGTATTTAGATATTCAATGAAAAGAGCTTGTATAAATTAACCCTTTCATTAATGTAATGATCACAAACAACTTATTTACTTGAAATAGGTATGATATTTTATAAGAAATACCAGTTACCAAAATCTTTAATGCAAAAACTTTAGTTTGTATAAAAATTTAATACAAAATATATATTTTTTATTCCTTTAGTGATACCATAAAGTAACATACCTACGGATAAGAGAAACCATGGCATGCTAAAATTTTCGTACCGCTTTTGCGGCAGTCTTGGCGGCAGGCTTGTCATTTTTCCAGTTTACACTTTAAATGCGTCGGTCAAAGCCTTGCCTCGTGTAACATCAGCGGTGGGGAGACACGTAAGCTTACTGAAATGACTAACTGGCGGTATTTCAACGAGAAACGAATAAAATTATATTGGGAGTTTTCGCATGACCTGTCCTTAAATCGGCTATTCCATGATAACTCTTATAATTTCCTTACTCTATGGTGATACTTAAGTTTAGTTATAAATTTATAACATTATGCAATAATAAAACAATGTTCTTTTGTTTAACAAAATCAGCCAGTCAAATATACATAATATGTGTACAGGGCAATGCGTCCAAAGGAGACAGTCTAACGCAATTACCGGCATGTTAACATTTCGGATTAGGGGACTAATAGTGTTTGTTTTGTTATTGCATTACTGGTCGATATACCTTTAAAATAGCTGATGCGATATACAACTCAAAACGTATTTTGAGCTAAAACAAATTCATTTTAATTATGACATCTCTTTTTATGTGAACGTGCTAGAAAAATGTTATTTGCAAAGTTTTTAACAACCCTAATTTTATAAAGGTGTAAAATTAATAAGAGATAGAGGGCTGGTTATATAATATTTTATTTTAAAAGCTTTACAAAGTGTGGTTTTAAAAATTCACGGTGGTTTTGAAAATATCCGAAAAAAAACGAAATGTTGTTGAGTTTAAAATCGGACATAAAATGGTTTTTAATAAATAAAGCCTAAGAGTTTTAAGAATTATTATACAGGGTGTTTTATATCTACGGTACGAACTTAAATAGGTGATTTTTAATAATTTTATGATTTATTTTTAATAAACATATGTCCGGACTTGCTTCATTTTTAAGATACAGGTAAAGGTTTTTAATAGAGTAGTTTTTTTTTAATATTTTAAAACTTCTTTAACCAATTTAAATAAAATTTGATGCACATATGTAGAGTAAAAATACGCTTGCAAAGCTTTACCTAGATTAATTGGATTATTGGGTCCAGTAGGCACCACAGCCAATATTATAAAAAAGTACGCCACACAAAAAATTTAAGAGTAATTTGCCTTTAAATAAATAGAAGGTCCTATATTTCATTGAAAATTCTCATATTCCTTCTTAACTAAGGTCAAAATTGTTTATTTTTCAATTTTTGATTTTATTTTATGCTGTTTAAGGGTACTTTTTAGTATCACTTAAAGTGGCTTAACTTTTTTCTTAAAAACAAAGCAAAATATAAAGAAGATATAAAAACTTAAGTTGCATATTTAATTGCTTACTTGAAAAAAAAATAAAATCTTTATAAAAACTCAGTGGCGTACTTTTTTTCTGAATAATATTAGCTGTAGTGCCCACTAAGAAGCCACTAAACCCCATAATCTTATTCTTGGTAAAGCTTTACAAACGCCTTTTTACATTAAATATATGTACCAAATTTCATCCAATTCGGTTAAAGCGTTTTAAAGATATTTAAAAAATTTCGGCTATTTTTCAAAACCTTAACGCCCTGTACCTTAGAAACAGAGCTAATAATCTTATTCTTGGTAGAGCTTTACTAACGCCTTTTTACATTTAATATATGTACCAAATTTCATCTAATTCGGTTAAAGCGTTTTAAAGATATTTAAAAAATTCCGGCTATTTTTCAAAACCTTAACGCCCTGTACCTTAGAAATAATTCCTTAAGGTGCTTATGTAAAATTATAGAAAGTTGTTTTTGGTGACAAACCCTCGGAATAAGATAAAACAAAGATAGAAGAGAATTGGATACTAAAAATTTAAATAATTACCAGGTTTCATTAATTGACCTCTAGGGTACTGTCTGGCATTTATAATATCGTCATCTATAGCAGACCCGTCCCTTTTTAATAGATTATTTCTACAGACCACGCAGACTGTTTTTTCTAAGATGTATTTTGCAAAAACCCACTCATATACATCATGGTGGTTTTTCCAATTCTGCTCTGTTTATTAATATTTAAATCTTTGGGGATGGTCGTAATAGCACTCTCATTATTTTCCAGAGGTTTTAAGCCAGCAAAAATCTCCCCGGTCAAAAATTATCTTAAATCATCAAGGGTTTCTTGACATGAATCAAAAGTCCGGACATATGTTCATAGCAACTTTTTGCATTAAAACACATAAGAAATCACCCCCATGAGTTTCGTACCGTTGTTAGAAAACACCCTGTATTTTGATATTTTGAGGTCGTTTTAGGGACTTAAGGACATTTGCAAGGAGTAGTGTGACCATTAAAGTTTCTAGAGGCGTCGTTACATTAGTTATAATTTTTTTGTTCTCATATTGTAGAGACTATATTTGTTTGAAAAAGTTTTTGAGGTTATGTTAATTTTTAAATTATTTACAAAAATGACTTTGTGATTAAAAATGTCATATTTGTTTAAAAAAAATTGTAAAATGAATAAAACTGTAAAGAGTACCTATGTCTGATGCTAAAAACCAAAAATTAAAAATATTGAAGAATTGACAGTGGATAAAGTTCCTGATGATAAATGGGATATATTATATAATTATTATATAATATACTATATAATATTAAAGAGATATATTTTAAGTTAAAGCTTAATAAAAATTTGTAAATAATATTTTTAAATAAATATTTCTTTTTTTTATTTGATAATAAATACCAATTTATTTACCTGTGTCCTAAATCTTCTCTTTTTATTACCAGCAACTTTTATTATTTAATATACAGCGTGTCTTATTAAGTTCGCACCATGGGGAAAACTTTTTAAGTTTAATTTTACAAAAAAGTTTTTCCATATAAAAAGTTCTGCATGGTCTAAATCCAAAAATGCAATCATCCGATATATTTTTTCAGTAGTTTACAACGTATTCCATAATATTTAAGCTTCGTTTGAAAAAAATGTTTAAACATGCGAACCTGTATACTTAAAAAAACCTTTTTTATTTTTTTATGTGAGAATGGTAAAAATTAGGGTTTCTACATAGTGCATTCTTGTTTTAAAATTTAAAGTGTAAAGAAAACTTAAGAACCTTTAAAACAGGAAGCAATCACAGAAACGCTCGTTATGACAGAAAAAAATAAAACACTTTTTTTTCAAATAAACAAGTTTGCGTGTTTAAACGCTATTTTTATTTAAAACATTTAAAAATTCTCGATATTGTAAAAATAATAGTACTTTCCTTTTAAGCGAAATTCACATTTTTTGAGATACCTCGTATACGAGTACCGGTCATATGTATTTTTTTTAAAGAAAAACGTTTATTATATCCTCAACCAAGTTTTTGG
This sequence comes from Listronotus bonariensis, assembly GCA_014170235.1. NCBI lineage: Eukaryota > Metazoa > Arthropoda > Insecta > Coleoptera > Curculionidae > Listronotus > Listronotus bonariensis. The sequence continues at coordinate 152,157 of JACEGR010001269.1, forward strand.
TAAAAATTGGAAGAAAAGTTAGAATGATATTTAATTAAACATTTCCTAAAAAGTCGGTCAGGATAGGTAGGCTATTGATTCTGTACTTTAAAAATGAACTACAACGTTTAAGGGATTTTATTGTTTTATATGATCAATGGACCCCCAATAATTAAAAACCACGGAATGCCACGATTTTTAGGGGTGCGTTTTTAGAACGGGTTGAAAATAACCCCTTTTTAGTTTTTTGACATGACAGCGCTAAGGTATCAATTGCTAGAACTATGATTTTGGAAGGAGGTACTGAAGCTGAGGAAGAAATAGATGTTTAAATTGGTTTTTTTATTATGACTACATTAGGTAAAAAAATAGGCCTTTATTTATATTTAGCAATATATATACCTCAATGCACAAGCAAAAAAGTTATAACAAGAAATTAAGAAATTTTACGTTAAAGTTATCAAAATCGCTGCAGTATAATACTTTGACTAATCATATTTTGCTCAGAATTAACCTCAGATTTTTTTGCAGCACACCATTTTAAAGGCTAAAAATAAGTATTAATAATAATAAAAAAAACCCTGTATATTTCAACATTTTTGGATTCCTAAGACAATTCTAAATGGTTATTTAACATTTTGAGAAGTTTTCACGCCTACTTGATTTTTTAGCCGTAGGTGGGTATGATCTTTTATTTATGACTTTATTTTTAAGCCGATCGTAAACTAATTGGTATCGTTAGATTCGTAAAAATTCTTTATTTAAAAAGTGCCTGTCTAAAAAGGGTTGCCATTTGAAAAATAATTTAGGCACGGAACTGTCAATTTGCCAAATTGTTTTATTCCTCAGTTTCATATTGGTCACTAAAACATTGAGATTGTATTTTTATAAGATCACCTAGGGCCACTAGATTAATTTGCACCTTATCATGGCCACCTAGATGCAACAATAAAAATAGCTTAAAAAAAAACAAGTAGACTTAAAAAAAATTTAAATATCAGATTCTGACTTAGAATTGTCCTAGGAATTTAAAAATGTCAAAATATATAGGGATTTCTATTAAAAAATTTAAAATTGGAGCCATTCTCGGTCAAGCCAAAAGTGACTGGAAAGTGTAAAATATGCGTAAACTCTCCTTGGCTCACACCATTTACCTATATCAAGTATCATTTTGATATGTCTAAGACTTTAGGAGTTATGGCTTGTCTTATAAATTCGCTAACACCCGGTATGTTAAAAACAAAAATATTTGTTTAATTTCTCGCACAATGTGCAGAAATATTTGATTTTTGTTGTTAATTAATTTTATTGAAGAATAAATATGTATTTTCTTATTTAACCCACACTTTGACCGAGAATAAGCTTTAGTTTGCCGAATTGACCCACAATGGTTTAAGGACCGATATCTTAAAATCTTCAAATTATACATTCCTGGATTTTGGGCTCAGTGAGACTTTTATAAATAAAAAAATTTTTGATATTATCTGAAACCTCTAAAATAAGACCTAGACATAAGTATTATTTAAAAACCTAACTTTTATTTTTAAAATTACCTATTTTGCGTAAGAAAAATACAAGCCTAAAAAAAACACTAAATCTTCAACTATTTCATGACAAAGTTTAGGAATGTTCTTTTAAAGTAAAGTATTTTATTTACTATGGAATATACAGGGTTAGTAGAAAAAAACGGAATCGTCAAATACAAATAAACCAAATTTTGTGCCATGGGGTATCTGAACATGAAGAATTAAAAAATTGTATTTGCAAAGTTGTCAAGTTTATGGTTTTCTCTCTAGGTTGGAGAAACTTCAATATGATCTAATATTATCGTTTTTGTACTTCGATCAATTTTGGATATATGACATCAAGCTTGAATACAGAAACGACCAGGTATGGTCAATTATCTCAAAAACATTTACATGTATGTATTTTCTCTTAAATTATTTTTTATTTAAAAAATAATAAAAATTTACAGGATTATTTTTCCGTATAAAAAGAAATTTTATGTTTATGATATATTTTACCAAAAATATAATACAACCCAAAAGGTACGTATCCACCAAAGCAACAATAAGAAACTTTTTTGTTTAGGTTGACTATTTCCAAAAAGTTCCATAATATTCCAATAAGTTGGTCATTTTAGTCGCAACAAGATAAAAATGTTTCCGTATGTCTCGTGTTTACATTTCAAGTCGGTAAGACCAAAGAAAAAGAAAAACAAGTTGGGACAAATTTAGTTGTTGCGGCGATGGAGACATTCAATTCTTAAAGTTTTGCGTAGTGCAGACTTCCACGAGAATGTGTAAATGTAAATAACGATAAACAAAACTAAAACCGTTTTTAATTTCAGTTGCTTTAGTGGAATCAAAAAGTTAAAAACTGTTGACATTTTTTCCGCAAATTTAAAACACAAAGCAACATTTAGTATTAAAAATGTATTTAAAAAAAGTAGTAAAAGTTGCTAAAAAGATAAAAGTAATAGCATTTTGCATAAAAATATAAAATCTTGTGTTTACTTAGTTATTAACATTGAGTAATTGAGCACATATTTATGTTATTACCCGACTTCTTTTTTCTTATTTTTATTTTATTATTTTTAACTTTTCAGTGACTTTTATTAATTTTTTTAAGTCGGTTTATTTTTTTTTATAATAATTTTTAGCTTTTTAGCATTTTATTATTACAATTAGGTCGGTAAATTCAAAATACACTACTAGTACCTTTTTTAGCGGTTAGCTGCAGCTTCTATCGACTTTTGACAGAAATGAAGGTTTAATTAAGGAATTAAAGAAAATATTTAACTAACCAGAACTGACAATGACCCCCACCTATACTTAGTCTTCAGTTCCTTATATTTTCTATCAAAAGCTTATAAATCGATGCACAGGGGGCTGCAATAAATCGATACACACCAAATTTTACCCCAAGGTTGTCGACTCTAAATGCCTTTTTGATCTCTTCTTTTTTTTGCTTTATTATCTGGACATATGTCTATTTATATGAGCATATGCCTATCTAGAGTGCTTTGCCGCAAAAAACTGGAGGCCGCCTTGCCAAAAAAATAAGTCTAGTACCTTTCTCCCTTGCGATCCCGACTGTGTTTTTATGGGACCACCGCGAAAGTAAACTTTTCTAAATAATAAAAAAAAAATAAAACGGGCCACAAACGCCAGAGTAATCGCGTAACATACACAAAAAAAACATACGCGGCGAATTGAGAACCTCCTCGTTTTTGAAGTCGGTTAAAAAAAAAATTCTCATTGTTGCTTTGGTGGATACGTTTTTATATTTTTAATTAAACGGTATTTCTTAGCTACAATAAGTTTCATACAAAATAAAATTTCAGTGTTAAAACATAAACAAAGTGAACACAGCTTTATCTGCATTGCGGCCTAATGCTACAAAGAAAATTAAATGTATTAAATATTAGTCAAATATGTTTAAACATACTTTGGTTAATTTGTTAAATAGGATTTGGTATTTTTAATACAAATTTTAAAGAATTACCGATGACTAATTATTCTTAAGTAAACAATTGATTGTTTAAAGATTCCTAGACTTTAAATTTAGATTACTTATCGTTCCTAAAAAAACATTTAAAACAAGGTTACAACGAGATGGGATTTCAATATGTAACAGGAAAAATTAGTAATATCGATTATTTAAAGATATTTTAGTGTTAATATCTTATCGTTAAAGTACACAAAGATTACGCTTATTTTGATAAAAATGAATCGTTAATGATAGACACTACTGAACCGCATTTTAATGTATCTAGTTATATAATAAGATAGGTTATATACCTACTTATATACCCATAGTGCCTAAACCGTACAATAAAATTTTGGTTGTTTTAAACAATATTTGGTAAGTAGGTAATTATTATGTCTATTTACCTAACAATGGCATTTTATTTATTTTATATTATAACCAGAACTAACCTTTAGTTAGGTAAAATATCTTGTTAATGTAAATGTGCAAAATGTATTTTTACAGTCATTGATAAGCCATATGCCCAAAGAACTTTTATAAATATAGTTAGTTGCGGTAGGCTGAGGGATTTGAAACAGATGTATTATTTGTCCCTGACAAAAAAACAATAAGACATCAAACTTTTGTGTGAAATACAAACAGCTATAATGTGCAAATATTATGTGAAAACAATTTGTTAACAGTACCTAACTCTAAAATAACAAGAAATAACATATTCAGAATTAACTCCCACTCCATTTGATATTATAAATATTTTAATGGTTTTTTCCTAAGAAGAATTACGTTTTTTAGTTTCATTTTATGTTTTCTAGACAAAGTGTAAAATATTTTGTTAGAAATGAATGTAGTGAAAAAGATAATACATTTTTTTTTTTTTTAATAATAAAGGTCTAGCAAGGATAACCATTTTGGGGCTTATAAAATTTATTTTCATTTATATATATTACCTTAGGCAAAGTGTGAAGTGTACTAATAAATACAAATTTAGTTTTTGCCTTTCAGCTTTTAAAAAATAATGACAGTGACCTCAACTAAAATAACATTTAAATGTTTTAATACGAGTATTTTTTCCTGGGCAACTTCTTTATTTAATTATTTATACATTGAAATAAAATGCTTTTAACAAAAATATAATTTTGCATTTAGATAAAAAATAATAAAGGATAAAGTGATTATTAGATGTTTACGGTTGGGGGTCAATTTAACCCCCACGCGCCTACTTACGTTATAAAAAGGCACGCGCCTAGTTAAGAGTTAATACAGATAAAACCTTGGGGTTTGCGCGTAGCCTAACTAGCCCATCACCATATAGTTTACCCTATATATCTTTCCCTAAGAAATTAGCAACACTTTAAAAAAGCCGCAACTTTCTATCTCTAATAATAACTAACTGACTCTTGCAACGAAATCCCTTTAACCTGTACAGGGTGTCTTATTTTGATTGCAACTGCGGGATATATAGTTTTTCGCCCTTTCGGGTCTACCACCTAGGTCCGACTACCGCCACCCTAGTTGGTGCGCTGCAGCCCAGAGGCTTATTTTGCCTTGACCGTATTTCTTCTCATTCACACGTCATTAATTCCTTAACTTTAATATTTGCTGCTCGGTCCGTCCGCTGACCCCCGAGCAGGGCAGCGGCTACAGCCGTTGCGGCGGTTACCAATCAAATTAGTTTTGGTCGCGTTGGTCCGCGTTGACTAACTCCGGTGATTAACCGATCCCACCGTTTTGAAATAAAGATAGAACTAGCAGTTTTTGCAAATCTACTTTCTTATAACACAAAGATGCCGTTAACAAAGCGATCATAGCCATTTTAGTTTTTGAGCTACAGGGTGACTTTCAGGTACCCCTTGTATCTAAGTTGAGTGACACGTTATCGAAAAGGTAAAATCGTATCCTTAAAAAAAAAATACGTAGAGTACAATGGCCTGGTCAGAACTTTTTAAATATTATTGTTTTTGAAATATTGACCAATGTTGGGTTTTCTTATTTACAGGGTGTTTTCTAACAACGGTACGAAACTCAAGGTGTCATTCCTTATGTTATTTTATATATCAAAAACATATCGTGTAATTTAGGGAAAAAAAAGGTTTTTTTTAAATATATTTATTATGTTTGGGCCGATTGGGATGAAATTGGGTTTATTTATTTAAAGTAATAAGGGCTTTTTAACTTTAACCATATATGTAAATTTTATTTAAATTGGCCTAAGCATATAAAAATAATTTAGAAAAAAATACTTTTAACGCCCTGTATCTTAGTAAGGAAGCAAATCCGGACATATGTTTATAAAACCTTCTTTTCATAAACTACCTATGTCAAGTATCGTACCTGTTGTTAGAAAACACCCTGTATATATATTTTAACAGTTTGTTTTTTTAAAGGCATTTTAAAATATGTAATCAATATAATTTTTTGTTTGTATAAATAACGACACCATTCCTAATTTTTATATTTTATATCCAAAATATTGCAATAAATGTAATAATAGTTGTAATGTATAAATAGTTTCTTTGATTAATTGGATTACCTGTAGCAGTTCTTACGTTTCGGGTTTAAAAATTAGATTTGGCTATTAAGCTTTTAATTCTTTTGATTTGATTTTTTGATAAGTTGTCACTTATCTGGGATACAAGGGAAACCTAAAAAAGCAATATTTTCAAAATCGCTAAGTAGCTCAAAAACTAATATGGCTATGACGGTTTTGTTTGCAGCATATTTCGTTTTCCAAAAAAGTTAATTGGAGAAAACAGCAAGGCTTTATCTTTATTAATAACTTAGATACCCCGCAGTTGCAACCAACATGGGACACCCTGTACAGGGTGTACGAATTTTGCTGCAATTGCAATTGCTTGCTGTTTGAGATACTAGACAAACTTAATTTTTTCCATTTTTAAATTTTTCTTGTATTTCAGATGTCATTTAATTACAACAAAAATAAAAACTAATATTGGTAGACATTTATTTGTAGTTTATTTAATATTCTTTTGAGATAAGAACCAAACATGTGATTTTTCCTATACATTGGAGTAAAGCATCTACGGTTACCTAAAATATTTTTAAAATGCTTTAAAAAATGGTAATCATTACCTTTCAAAAATTGGTTTATATTAAGTTTAAAAAGCAATAATTTTGTTTTGCTTTAAAATTGTAATATTTCACTAAAACCTTTGATAGATGTACGAATACTATAAATATTATTAAATACTATTAAAATTTTTAAATGGTAACATAAATGCGTAACAAACTGTAGCACTGTTTGTTATTTACATTTTTTTATACGTAAAGCTTTACTATTAGGTAAAATTATATTACCTTGGGTGCTAGTTTCGTTAAATATGAAAAAGCTTAAATTTGACTTTAATAACAAAGACCTGACTCTAAATAGCTCTCTAAATATTAATGACTAAAATAGGTATTGTACATAAATTGAAGGGCTTATTGTAAAAACGCGATTAGCCACACAGCTACAAAATCTGTTTATTCTTCTATTTATTTAATTAATAATATGATAAGCGACAATAAAAAAGTTTTAAGTATTATCCTTGTAGTTTAAAAACTCATTAAAAGGTATTTAAGTTTATTTTTAATAAAATTTGATTTAACGCATCGTTTTTCTTACTTAAAAATATAATAATTTCTGTAATTTGTGGATGTGTCTAATAGCATTTTTACAAAAAGGTTTTTAATTAATTATTAATTGCAACAGTAAATACTTTAAATACACAGACTTTCTACGAATGGGGTTCTGCGGGAGAACAAATGGACAAAACAAAAATTAAAATAAATACATTCTTGATAAATAGTTTTGCTAGTAAAAAGGTGGTTAACGAAGGGAAAATGTTAATTGTGTTTACGGGGTTCGCAAAATGTTTAAAAACATAACCTATCTCTAATTATTGTAGGTAGCTCATGTACAAAGTAGAGCGCTTGAGACCCAGTTTGTTTTTATCACCTTAGTATTTTATTTAGGCTACTTTAATTCTGTATCTTTTGATTAATTTTTTTTTCACATTTATACTTTAACTTTTATGTTTATTTTACATACTTTCGGAAAATTATGTTACTTTAGCACTCTTTGTCATAATAAAACGGCAATCAATCTATAATGTACCGTAGGATTTAATAAAAACAAATAAAATAGACGAATAAATCCAAATAGGTTTAAATAGATTTAAATAAGAACAAACAAAAATATATAGTCGCAATACCAAACCGAATAGGATTAAACAAAAACAACTAAAAAAGCAGAATAAATCCATATAGGGAGCAAATAGGTCCAAATAAATTTAAATAAGAACCAATATAATAAAATAAAAAGATTGCAAATATGACCGAAGAGAAATGAATAGGATTAAATAAAAACAACTCAAAAGCCGAATATATTCATATAAGCGCAAATAGATCCGGATTAATTTAAAAGAACTAATACAATCGAATAAACATTTTAGAAATAGGACCAAATAGAAATAAATAAAAAAACACTATATGCGTATAGACACCAATAAAACCAAATAGGAACAAACACTTCAGTAGTAAAGGATTACAAAAAGATTCGAATAGGAAAACACGAAAAAGTATAGTCGCGATAGAAATGAATAGGATTAAACAAAACCAAATAGAAACACAAAATAAATCCGAATGGAAAACACATTGATTCTATTCCAAAAACCGACCAAGATCGAATAGGATTGAATGACAAATCTCTATTCGGTTCTATTTGGATTTTTCGACAGGGGGACAATATGTTAAATTTTGATGGTGCCTTAAGTTAGTTAAATCTTTTGTAAAGAATGATGATGGTACTTGTTTTCTGTAAAAGTTCCTTAAGAAATTTTAGAGGTACTCGTCAAATATTTTTATTTCTGTTACTTTTGCAGCGTGGCCATTTGTGTATCGTATATAATGCACCAAACCGGTGCAGCACAGGTAAAAATTGGTCTAATCATTTGTTTATAGATTATACTTTTATTTTGCGAAGGAAAGAGATGAACGTGGGAACAGAAATGCATACGTGCGGTTTAAAACTTGTACAAACACAGACGCTTGTGTAAATGACGAAGTATTAAAGAGTTTTTGTGAGGTGAAATTTTTTGTTGTTATATTTGAGCATGTATTTTTTAAAGATTTTTGTGGCCTATAAATTAACATTTAGGGATTAAAAAATTGATGTAATTACATTATTCAAAAATAATAAAATACTACCTACAATTCTTTACTTTCCTTAGTGTAAATAATTGCACTAATATTACAAACATTAAATCAGACTCGATTTTTAATGACCTTGTAGTCATTTTTTAGTAAGGTTACTTATCTCACTAATCTTTATACAGATAACACAATTTTAAAGAGTTTGAGAATGCTCAGCTAGACTTAGTTTATTATAAAATTAAAAAGTGTTTTAAACTTTAACTTTACCGGTATTTTAATAATTAATTATTATAAAATTTAAGGTGTCCAAAATAAATAAGGTAAATATTTTGTTGTTCGTACAAAAATATTAATTAATACTTTTTATGCTTTTTAATTAAGTAGTTCCAGAAATACATTTTCTATTTTTTTTCTTTCCCAATAATATTTTCGCAATTTTGAACCACCCTGTAAATCATAGGACAACTTTTATTATAACTTTTAGCATTTTAGGCAAAACAATTTTTTTATAAAAAATATGAAAAAAATTTAAATATTAAAAATTAAAAAATTGCAGGTATAGTTGAGTTCATCCGTGGACACACTGTATATTTCGTATTTTTTTACGTTATCTAAGCATTAACACTTAAATACTTGACACGAGCGAACAAATTGAATATAAATCCTCTGATTATTTTTTTCTTTTCTGATCATTATTTTAGTTTTAATGCTTAATGTAAAATAAACTTTTGTTTTACTTTAAGGCTTAAGCTTAACATTTTGAAATACCATTTAATTTTAAAACATTTATTTTTAAAATTTGGTTCTATTTTTAAAAATTGCTTACTTTACGGCCTTTTTTATATTTTTAAATATAACGCGCCGTGTATATTGCGAATTAAAGTAAAAAATTTTGTACGTTAATTTTGAACCATGCGACCAGTTTTTTCAATTGTTTTTATTTGTTTCCTTGCTATTACGATCTTGAGATGCACTGTATAATATACAGGGTAGGCCAAAATAAACTTGCACACTTTTTAACTTATAATACCTTTTTATCTGTTGCGCCTATCTTTTTTATTTTTAAAGGACTTAAAGGTAGATACGTTTTCTTAAGGTTTGCCAATTTTGGTCTAATAGATGTAGACAGGACAGGACTTTCGAGACTTATTCCAAAATACTGTTTTTAACCTCGTTGCAAAAGAAATCTGATTTAGCTACAATTAGGCTAATACGTTTTTCTTGTAGACAAAGCATGAAAAATGATTTGGAAAAAGCAAATCTGTTAACAAGGTAAGGATTTAGAAATTATAATTATTTTTGATAAATAATGCTCCTATTGAAGCATGAATTTGACCTCTAAAAAAGAACTTTTTTATTGTTCTTTGAAAAAAAAATGTGATGTTACCATAGTTACTGAGTTGGATGCTGACCAAACTTAACAGTTAATTATTTAAAAATAAACGTATTAGCCTAATTGTGGATACATTTTTTTGCAACAAAGTTTAATGCATCATTTTGGAAACATTTTCGTAAGTCCAGTTCTGTTTAAATCTATTTGACCAAAATTGGCAAAGCTGGAAAAATATTATCTACCTATCATTCCCTTAAAAATAAAAAAATAGGCGCAACAGATAAAATGTTATAATTAGTTAAAAAGTGTGTAAGTTTAAATTGGCCTGCACTGTACTGTTAAAATATAATAAATAAAAAAATTTAAAAACTATTTCAATTGGAGTGGAAATAGTAGTTTCAACTCGTAAAAACGTGTATTTTTGGACTCTAAGTAATTGCTGGCCTTAGCAAAGGCCCCAGTGCTTCAGCTCCGGATATGTAATTACTTTTCCTAAATGTTACGTAATATCGCGGGTAAACTGATCTGGCAATACCTTTTATCAGCCGTTTTTACTGAAAATATAAAATATTAGAAAATATACCTACATATGTCATATTACAAAATAAATTTGTGTTTTAAAAATACACCAATTCCATAAGCTATATAGCTGTTACGCCAAATTTGTGTAATTGCCGAGTTCATATATTTGGCAAAAGTGTGCTTACTACGTGAATTGAGCAGTAAATAAAACTGTCACTTTGGGGTGGACATAAATAGCTTTTTTATATGCCTTATAAAAAATTATTTAACTAACCAGAACCAACAGTGACCTCCCCTCCCCCAATGTGACAGAACAGCTTATTTTAATAATTAAGCAAAATTTTAATTTTGTCGAATAATTACATGAAATTGGTAATTACACAAGTTCGACGTAACAAAGGTAACATACTTTAAACACTGTCCCAAAAAAACAACACAATATTTGAACCAGAAGTATTTTTGTTCCACCCCCAAAAAAATGTTTTTAATCACTAGGTATTCCCAGTTCACCCGGGATACATTATTGCACCCCTACTTTTATATAAAAATTATAAAATCACTTATTTTAAAAATCGCTTTTTTAAATTTTAAAAATATTTATTTTACATTTTATTAAACCAGGTATTTATTCCCTAAAAAAAGCAGTATGGGAATAGATTGGAAAGGCGAATTTAAACCTTGGAGGATTAAGCCCATACATGACAATCACTTTGTCTTTGTTACATCCCAGGTAAGTGTTAATGTTTGATTACCGTTTGTGTTTTTAAATAAATTTTAAATTTTTAGCAACACTGGTATGATTTGACAAAATTTACGCTTTTTAATTAAAGGGCTTATTGTAAAAACACGATAAGCCACAAGCACAAAATACGGAATTTTTTTAAGTTAAAAATAAAATGTGTTTAATCAACCACTACTTAAAATAAACTTGAATAACTTAATAAGCTTCAAAGATAATACCTAATAACTTTTTATTTTCACCCATCCTGTAAATAATTAAATAAATAAGAAAATAAAACAGATTTTTGTAGCTGTGTGGCTTATCGTGTTATTACAATAAGCCCTTTAACTAATTTTTAAAACAGAGTTAGTAAAAAAAAATTAAACGGTAAATTATCAAAAACATACCAAATTTTGTGCGAAGGGATAATTAAACATGAAGAATTTAAAAATTATATTTGCAAAGTTGTCATAAGATTTTTCTCTAAATTAGGAAATTTTAAAATTTAAAATAAAATGCCCCAATTTTAATTATTATAATTAATTGCCTCTATCATCTTTATTATATACTTATATTATCGTTTTTTACTCCTGTAAATTTCGGAGATTTGACATCATGCTTCTTTCAAAATAAATACAAAAACTGGGTATGGTCAATTATTATCTCAAAAACGATCTAACCAAAAGTCGTCAAAATTATTACAGGGAAGTAACTCGGCATTCTAAATTAAGAAATTGCATTTGCGATGTTTCATAATTAGGTTTTAATTTATTTCTTTTCCTTGACTTTTTTAAAATAATCTTGAAAACAACTCAAAAATGCAAATCATGAATTAAGAATACCCCTACACTAATTATGACGAATTTTGGTAAGATCGTTTTTAGATAATTGACCATACCTAGGAATTTTTGTAATAAGTTCGAAAGAAGCATTACGTATGCCATATTTTCAAAATTAACAGAAGTAAAACAAAAATATTATTAAGTCATATTAAAATGGATATATACAAGCTATAATAAAAATGAAGGTATTTCATTTAAAATTTTAAACCGAGACAGAAAAATATGGCAACCTTGCAAATGTTTTAAATTCATCAGGTTTAGTTACCCATCCACACTAAATTTGGTTTATTTATATTTGACGGTTGCTAAGATAATCCATCGTTCTGGTTTTTATACTTACCCTTTGTAAAATAAAGAGGAGGCAACATTTGTGTTTTTGTACATGGTGTTTGACTACATTTTGACTCATTTTAATCGTAAACAATTTTGGAATTAAAAGACCTATCAAGATACGATGTTTAAAAAAAACATAGTTTTTTAAAGGATTTTAAATTGAATTTTCATTTGGCCATTTACTTTAACAAAAAAACAAACTTTGTTATATTAAATAAAAGGCCACGTATATGTGCTACTTACAGGGTCACAGAAACGGCAATAAAGCCAATATATTATTTACCACGAAATAGTAGTTGTAGTAAAGCTAGATTACTTTTTTATAATATTGTGGATTACCTGAGCTTTATAGCCGTATTTTTTCCTGTATCATTGTATAAAGCAAAATGTTATTGTCAAATAAGTAGTACTTTTCTTCCGTGCTGTAAATTTTTTAAAATTTTCATTTTTTTTTAATAACCATAGCTTCTGTTACATTTTTTTAAGAGTAAAGATTAAAATTAAGGCTGTAGAAATATATTACATAGCACTACTATGGAGTTATTGATTAGCCCAAACATCATTCGTACTGTGGCAACAGTTCAAAAGTTATAATTGAAATAAGTTTTTTTCATGTCAACTTTGAAGGGCAATATCTCCCAAACGAAGCGCGATGGAACTTTTTTTAATATAAAGTACTAACATTATTTTGGCTTACTCTATCACCCCAATCATTTTTGACCTAACCGTTTCGGACACCCTGTATGTTTATAACTTGTGGAAACATATACCGAGCGTTACTAATGATTGGAAAAATTAGAGCGTAAATTTTATATGTATTTGAAAATTTAAAGTAAAACAAATTTACGGAATGGTACTGGAAATGCTTCCCTTGTTTAATACGTGATATTAACACCAATTAAATAAAAAAATATATATATTACATGTAATAAAAATCCGTTAAAAGATTGTAAAAAGTCTTGGAGCAGGCAAATATATTATTAGGAATCACTGCACACTAAAGCTCAGGTCATGTTCAGCTCACGGTCCACTTAAGTCGCGATAAAATATTATCACATGCAATTTAAATAGGCGTTTCCCCGCGGTCCGCTCACGCTTTGACCGCACTCTTTTCTGACGTAAATATTTTAACGTACCGTGAGCAAACCTTTGTTTACCTGGTTTAAACAAATTAAAAGTCATCTAAACATATAGCAATAATAGCTAAGTCAGCATTTAAATTTTTCCCTAAGTCCTACTTAAAGTAGATAAAGCGTAGGTTGATCATTGTTTGTAATAGTATATTACATAACAAGTGTCGAAAGTGATATAGTTCACACGAGTGGGAATGTTGTCGCACGAGGCGATAGCCGAGTCATGTACAATATTTTTCCTACGACCAAAAAAGATTTATATACTAAAAATTCTAACTTGGTTTTTTTATGTCATTAATGTATAACACAGACAAAATAAACTTACAAAAAATTAGACGTAAATCGATGTCAGTGCCATAGAATCCAAATAAAGAAATTCTTTACCTAATTGTATGTAAAAGCATGTATTTTAAAATTTTATTTTAGTTACCTTACAAAAGTGTTATTTCACTGGTATTTCTTTAATAAGGTTTTTCAAATTAGGTAAATAACCTTACCACTAAACAAACCCCTAAATAATGTCTAAATAATAATAAGTGTAGCCTATTGTCACGAATGGATTAAATTAAATATAAAGTCTGGTTCAATGGCAATTCCTTTGCTTTGCTTTCTTTGTTGTTGGTCCCGTTGCAAGACGATTAACCAGCTCTTCCCCTTCCGGACTATGCTTTCCAGGGCTTCGTACGTGGAAAATCTGGATGGTCGAGCTTTCCGCTCCCAGAAATTCCGGTTTAAATGTTTACTTTTGTTCGAAACAAAATAATTATCGATTCAATGCATAAATTGTAGCTGTCAATCCAAAAACTACTACTGGTTTCGTGCATAACCTTCACTGTCACTTGCTGATGCCTTCAGTAGAGGGCGCCACCGTCCTCGGCTGTTACGAAAACACGTGCACCCCGCTAACCTAAAAACATCAGGATTTTTAGGAATCTTCACTCACAGCGCTTAGTTCCAGAAGAAAGATGCTATCAATTTAGCGTGAGTCTTTCCTCGATCCCCAAGGGTACAGCCACGCCCGTACGATGCCTTCAATCGCCTACCCGGAAGGTCTATGTAGACCTCTACGCGAACACGAACCGCACTACTCGAAGATCGCGGAAAGAGTGAAATGGCCATTCCATTTTTATCTTATCTTAGCCTGTTTCTAACAAGGGATGTATTATTTAGGAAGGAAAAAAATCGTTTCGCATTTTGTGCAAACTTTGTGGTTAGGTTATAATGTTATAATTTTACAAATCAGGGTCCCACGGAACTTAAGACACTTCCACACTTCCATGTGTTTAATGGGTTGCCTATTATTATTACAGGCATTTGCTATAAAATAATTATGTCTATAAACTAACAAACCCTGAAAAATATATTTGAAAAAAGATAACGTGTCTTAGCACTGGTAAGTCAAAACCTTCAGTTTGTTAAAAATAAACTGTAAATATCTTTTTAATGGAATTTAAGTATCTGTCACTGTCATGTACTTTTCAACACTAGTGTTGAAAAGTAGATTTCAACACGCGTGTGATATAATTCGTTTTTAAAGAATTAAGGAGTGCATTTTATATCATTTTATTAGTGGTCGTAGAAAAATAGGTTTTTAAATTCTTAATCGCAAACCGAGACCTAAGCGCCTAGTGTACAGGGTGTCCCAATTTAATCGCAGCTGCGGCATTTCTTTGTTATTATTTAAAGTACTAATACGAATAATTGCCTTGCGGTTTTGCAAACCTGAGCTACTTTTTTGGAAAACAAAAGATGCAATAAACAAAGGCGTTGTAGCCCTTTTAGCTTTTGAGCTACAGGGCGATTTAAAAAAAAAAACATTGGTCAATATCTCAAAAACAAAAATATTCGGAAAAATTCTAACTACGCCAAATCCGTTTTTACCTTTTTCATGGGTTATCAGTAAACTGAGATACAAGGGGTACCTGAAAATGCATTTGTTTTAAATCGCCCTGTAGCTCAGAAACAAAGAGGATTATGACGGCTTTGTTAAAGGCATCTTTTGTTTCACAAAAAAGTAGCTGAGGTTGGCAAAAACCTTAAAGTTCTATCATTAAGATTAACTGAAATAATCCTCAGTTGCAACCAAAATGGGACACCCTGTACAGTGACGTTAAAAGTCACATTTACATATACATACTGATTTCACGCCCATCTTGGTAATTCTTTATTATTAGCAGAAAAGATTAACCGCTGCTACTTTTTATATATTTTTCATACAGTGCTTTTTTAGGGACAAATTATTTTTGTTTTTTGTTAAAGAAGTTGACTTTATTTATTTCGTATTTGCAATCAAAAAATAGATAAATATTCTCTTTCTTATCTAATTTAATAAAAATAGGATTATATAAAGATAGAACCAAAAATAGATTGTTTTTAAAATACAGGGTGTTTACCTAAAAAAACAGTTTTTCAATAATATTCTAAATATTCCTCATTTAATTTAATTTTGCAGTGTTAATAACAACGATAAGAAGCCTATTTAGCCATAGCTTAATTAAATTCCCAGTCCAGTGGCACCTTAAGTAGCCCATAAATTAGTATTTTTGACAAAAGTTAATTACATCACTTATTTTAGTGTAATTTTTGTGTTTTCTTTAAATTAAACAAATATATGTTTTTTTCTTTAATATTTACCTGGCTTGGTAACTTGTTAGTTAGGTATTTTTTCCTTAAAAATTAGGTTGTATAATTTTCTACTAGCAATTATGTAATAACAATGAAGGCTCTTTTCCTTAAAAATCTCACATAATCGCATCGTGCCCGGATTAACAATAATAGAGGAAAGTGGGGTCGAAAAATTTAAATTACTTTTCAAGTTTTTTTATAAATTTTTATTTAATCTGTTAATTTTTAATTTAATTTTGAAAATACCATTTCTGTGCTGGTTAATGTAAAATTTCAATGTAAACTTAAAAACATTAAAATAATTTTTGTCCAGCAGAGCCTCTTGTTTTATGTATGTATAACTAGTTGTTTAAATAAACAAAAAATTATACTAACCTCTGTTTCTTTTTATTTAGGTGTAGTAAAGGTAAAACTGTGTTTTATTAAAAACAAAACCTTTTGCACTGCATCCCTTTACATTTTACCAGCAAAGCGCATTGCTGCGGCCTCGTTGCTGTTATGATTGGCCAAACCTTTAAATAACCTGGTCAAAAAGGTATCAGGTGACATAAAAATATAGCTGACAATATTAATAAAGTTTAAAAAAAATATATATATTTAATTATTCATTAGGGTTCATTTTAATTTTTAATTTTTTTCTATTAATGTGTTATATTTTCTTAACAATTATGTATCCAAAATTATTAATAAAACCCTTATTAAATTACATTTTTTCTGTCTCATGCATCTTACTATAATAAGTGTTTTCAAAACCGAAAAGTTTTTTAAAAGTTTATGTTTTTTATTTTTTATTTAATCTGTTAGCTTTTAAATTATGTTTAAAAACATCATTTCTATGCTGTCTAGTGTAAGAATTTTAATGTAACCCTAAATACTATATTTATATGTTTTTTAACTTATTTTAATAATTTAGAAGGTTTTTGACAAATGCAAAATAAATTTAATAATTAAAAAGTGTAAAATTCAAACATTCCGAATCATAATCATGTTTATATGAATTTCCGTTCAAATTTTCAGATATAGAATCTGTTTTTGTATTTGCCTAACAATATGTTTTAACAGCCTGTGTAAACGCCATATGGTGTGGGGTCGGTCCGTTTAAAATTATACAGGGTGTTTCTAAACAAATGCGAGAAATTTTAAAGGGCAATTTTTTATTAAAAAGAAGAAAAAAACTTTTTATGAACATATGTCCTTAACGTCTTAGTTTTTGAGATACCGGGTATTAAAATTTTCAAAAAACAAAAAATTCCGAAAACACTTATTTTACTAAAAACTGTTATACTGGATATATACTTTATTTTAATTAGTATTTATTATTTTTGTTACATAATTTCTAATTAGAATTATAAAACCCAATTTTTAAAAGAAAAAGATCCCACGCTGCTTCTTTTAGGGTTAGGTCTTATATGTAATTAAGTACTTTTTTTTAAACTAAACAAAATACGAAAAAAAAATTAAAGGACCTAAAAGCAGTATTTTTATTTGCTATATCTAAAAAGGGCACAACAATTTTACACATATTTACACAGTCAATGGCGTACCGTTTTTTTGTTGGAAATATTCCTTTAGTTCATTTGTTTAAAAACACCCTGTTAAATTTTAATTGGTAGTCGCTTTTACAATGTCGTGACGATCCTTAATTTAAGGTTTACTACTACTTCAGAAACAAACCATATTTTATAAAAATCGAAACATTGCCGATGTCATGTTAAAAAATTAAAAATAATGTTTAATTCTTACGTTAACATAACTTGATAAACTTATTTTAGCTTGGACTTAAACCATCTGTATTTTTAACCTCGGGTTAGAGTGATACGATATTGTAAAAGTGGTTCTAAATAATTTTTTATTATTATTTTGTAAAAATCTAAAAAATGTTTTTTGGTTATACTTAGTTAGTAGTTGTAGAGTCTGTCCAAGTGCTAATTTATCTAAGTGCAAAAACTAGAAATTCCAAGAAATAAGTAAAGAATATAAAGCTTTGCATACTGGTGGCGTCCACTTTTGACTTCGTTTGCAATCGCTAGGATAAAATTGGCACGGTCATTTTAAACTAAAATATAGGGGCTGCCATATTAGACTACATGGGCGCCAATGTAATAAAAATTATTCGCATGGATTTTTTTTGCAGAATTTTCATCAGAATAAAATTCTGATTACGACGATCCATGATGCCAGCTCGAATTTTGGTTACATTTTTTTAAGCGCAATTATTTTAATAATTTAGAATTTTTTGTCATCAAATAAATTTAATTTTTTTTGTTGAATATTTTTCCACTGAAAACGTTTTTTCACATTTTTTGAAAAATTATTGTTAATCAAGTTATATTCATCTAAACAATAAAAAATAAACAATTAGGTCCTATATTTTAATTTAAATATTGTATAAAAATATGAAACATTTCACAAGATTTATTTCTTTTAGAACCCTTAACCTTTCTGTGACAATTGTACAGTAAGCAATTTGACAACTTTAAATTCCTAAATATTGTTTTTGATTTAGTAACAAAGTATATTTTTTTGTTTTCAATCCTCAAAAATATTTGCAGTTTTCTTGTATGTTATGATCTCCAAATAAACAGCACCCAGCCTAGTGTATACAGGAAAAAAACAAAGATTTTTGGGAATTAAGAACAAAACAAAATACACTTTGTTAAGAAATAAAAAATATATCTAATAATTTAACTCAATGCTTCTCTGCAATTTTTACAAGACGTTATAGGATTCCATAAAATATACATCTTGTAAAATTTTTCATATTTTCATACATTATTATTTCAATGGTAAAGTTGGGCCCAATTGCTTCTTTTCAGTTGTTTAAATGAATGAAGATGTTGTTTTTGATAGAAACTAAATCAAAAAATAAAATAAAATTTAATTTAATGCAATTTTTTTCTTGTTAAAAAAATGGCGGTTTAAAAGAATTCTGACCAAAATTTAAACTGGCATCATGTATCGTCATAATCAGCATTATTCTGATGAAAATTCTGCAAAAAAATTCATGCGAATAATTTTTGATACATTGGCGCCCACACGATCTACACGTAAACGTCTTAGTTTTCAAAGTACAGGTTGATATTTTTTTAATAAAAAAATGGTACGCCACTGCATTTCTTAAAAATAAAAATAATTTGTTTGGAACAAATGTGATTTCTTGACTTTTTTTATTTGATGCACGGTTTTCGCGTAAACATAAAATAAAAGACATGCCTCGGCATGATTAAATCCCTATTTAATTAAAGAATAAAATATCGAAGTTAATTTTTCACTGTAGAATTTGATATTATCCATACAAAATGACCGTGCCGAGTAATGGTTTTTATTTATTTACGCGAAAACCGTGCATCAAATTAAAAAAGTCAAGAGATTAAATTTGTTTAAACTTGATGGAAATTTTACAAATTATTATTGATTTTAGAAAAATGCAGTGACGTGCCACTTTTTTATTAAAAATAATAACCTTAAACCTCTTATGGACGACACTGGTAATAATTTTCTTTTTTCTTGTATGCCAAAAATGTGTTTTGTTGCATAAAAGGCGTTTTCATAGTTGTTTAAAAAGATCTTAATTGGTATAAAAGTTATTAGAAAAAACATATTTTTCTTAAATTTTTAACACCCCGTAGTTCGAAAATTAAGACGGTTGGGAAAAATTTTAATAATAAAGTTTTTCAAATTTTTCAGTGTAGAATCAGCCCTTAAAATTTGGACGTCTTTGTTTGGCCCAACCTGTAGTTTGGCACTTAGATCAATTAGCACTTTCACTCTTCAATTGTCAAAATGACCTTTTAAACGGTTAAAAAATATATTAACTTTCTTCCTTTTTTTAGTGGCAATATGATAAGGATACAGTCAGTATAATATACCTTGTGCTAAGATATGCTATTTTCCTAACATTTTTTGTTGTATGGATATTAACTTTCGTACTAGAACCACCAGCAGGAAAACCAAGGTGGCCCATATACCTCACAAACTGGGGATTGACACTATGTGTAACTCAATCATGCCTGTCTTGTGTAATGCTGACTGCTGCACTTATAGGAAACAATAATGTTGTAAGCAATTTATACTCTACGTACTGGGTTATAAATGTAATGGCCACCACAGTGGCTTTTACTATTACTTTTATTTATTGGTCCATTATTTATGCAGGTAGGTTTATTTATTAACTTTTAGATTATACACGTTGTGTCAGCTAAATAAGTTCAATTAAGTTTTAGTGTGTTGAACGCTAACAGGTGGAGATTAGACGCGACGATAACGCATGACTCAGAAGCTTGCACCGTAGGTTAGCGTGTCATTCTTGCCTTGTCGTTGCATTAAGATACGTTTCCACCAAAGCAACAATAAAAAAATGTTTGTTTATGTCGCATATTTTTAAATAAATCCATATTATTCCAATAAGTTGGTCATTGCTGTAACAACAAAATAAAAATGTTTCTTTGTGTTTCGTCTTTCTATTTCAGGTCGGTAAGATTAAAGAAAGAGTCGAAACAAGTTGGAACAAATTTAGTTGTTGCTGCAGTGGAGACATTCAATTCCCAAAGTTTTACGAAGTACAGAACCTAAAAACTGTTGACTTTTATTTTTAAATTTTAAAACACAAAGCAACATTTAGTAACAAAAAGTTTCTTATTGTTGCTTTATTGGATACATACCTTTAGACCTTGTTCTTTCCACGTATTGGCAAATAATTGCCCATAAACGTTTGTGGAAAGACGTATATACTATTTACTAATTATTAACTTTATACTGCTCTATTAGCTACAAAAATATAAATGTAGGAAAATATACTACATATCATATCATACAAATTGCAACACTTATAATAAATACCGGTTGTGCTAAATACAATAACACATAGGCAATGTGACGAAAAGAGACAATATAACTAAATACCGACATGTAAAAATGAGTGACTAATACTACTTATTTGTTTATTACATTACTCGCCGATGTACCAAAACTGCTTCTTCATAGAGTATATCAAGTTTACCCAGAAGTGATAAACATGTTTAAATTTAGTACAATATAAAAACAAGTCCGGACATATGTTTATAGGAACTTAAAAAAAAAACATTAGAAAGCACCCCTTAAGTTACGTACCGTAGTTAGGAAACACCCTGTATAGTCTAAGAGCCTGTGAGCGACAGACCTTCGTCATTTTGTAATAGCAGCTACACAACAACATTTCTGTTATTTAACAAGATATGACAAACCTTTTTTTTATAAAAGTTAGAGTGTTTTTAAACGCGAATGTCCTAAAAATATGTTAGTTTATATAAAGTGTCCCGAAAAAAAAATATCTGGGAAGCTATTTCTTTTTAATTGTAACCCCAATTTTTCTCCGATATCCCTGTTAAATTATTTATGCCCAATACCTTTCAGAAACTATATTTTGTAAATGCAGCTTAAGCGGATTATAAGATATTAAGGAGCTGCAATACTTTTTACTAACTTAGTATAGTTAGGGGTCACTGGTTGTTTAATATAAATTATTGACAAATACTTAAATTGCTAAAAAAGTAAAAACACACAAATTTACTGTCGCTAACTTTTTAAGATACCTTTACAATGGAATACGTGGTACCATAAAGGCGAAAATAGCATTTTCCAGTTTTTTGTCACACTTACTTTTCCTTTTTTTTGTAGGAAATGACACATTTATGCAAAACTCGGTATTTGTAGGGTTTTGGGTAAGGAGAGTTAAATAGTAATATCGAAATTGTTGCCAGATTTTTTGGTTAACGCTTTAGACGTATAATTTTGTAATTTTTAACTGAAATGCTATTAATTGCTATAAAGGGGGCAATTTAAGTAAGATTCCAATTTTTAAAATACAATCTTTACCATTTTCCGGAATACCATAATACTGCATTTTTATTAAAATGTAGTAACAGAACTAAAAAGTATTTATTTAAACAAAAGTAACAAAACTGGAAAATCTGGCAGCAGTGTCGATAACACCATTTTATTCCACATGCCTAAAAACATATTGGTGATCAAATTTATTAATTACAGCTTATCGGTTTTAAATATGTTTAAGAGTTAAAGTACTTTTTGCAAATCCAGTATAAACTTTTCTTCATTTGTTATCATGTAGAATCTGCCGTTCAATTATATCAAAACAATGGTCTGTAACACTCCGTGTATACTTATAACAGATTTCATTTAAGTCAAATAAACCTTCTGTGTATCCTTAATTACCATTCCTTGTCAATTTTAGCGACTGGATACTACTGGAACACAATGAATTTCATGGTCCATGGAATGAATTCCATTCTGATGTTCCTTGACTTTTGGATTGTCTCCCATCCTGTTCAGATATTACATTGTGTCTATCCATTTATCATTACATTAACCTATACAATTATGACAGCTATATTTTATGCAGCGGGAGGAACTACGAGGTAAGTGCTAAAGATGCCATTTATTAAATATAAATGCACTAGCGTAGCGAGTGGGGCGGCCGCCCCGGGTCCCCTGTTGGAAGGGGGCCCCAAAATGGGCTTTTATAGAACAAAAGGTATTTTTTCAATGTTTTTTTGTGGTTGGTAATTACAATTTAAGAAGAAAAAAATTTATGGGGCTCTGACCACAGTAAGGATATAATATAGTTAAAACAGGTCCTTTATATAGGTGAGGATGTTTTTTGAAAAAGTACAAACAGGAAACCTCAACTTAAGAAAATATTATATATATATTTTCTTACAGTAGAATGTCTTCTGCTGCCCGAAAAAAAAATCATTAACTAAAATGGTGTGGGCCCCGACTTTCCTTTCCGCCCCGGGCCATAACACTCCTAGCTACGCCACTGTATAAATGAGCAATAAAAGTACAAGGTGGCCAATATCTTTAAAAAATAATTTAAATCGATGGTTTATTTTACAAATGTTGTAAGTGCAAAAATAAATGTTCAAGTTAAATGAACTCTTAAGTTTAAAAAATTGTCACTAGTCGAGTCTAAAAATACTTAACACGATTGGAAAACAAAGCAAAGCATTTTTTAGTTTAAATGTTTTACTTGCTTTTGGGTTCATAGAAAAGTTCTTGTATATATTATATTTGAGCGTATACAGCTCACTTTTGCTGAAAAATGTACCTACCACATTTGTGTACTAGACCATCAAAATTAATTATTTCTTTTTTACCATTTAGAACGGATTTTTCTTTTTTAAATTTTATATAAGCTATATATCTTTAAAAGCTTTTTTATTTATTTCCGATTTCTACAGTCGTCCAATGCTAGCATTATTACAACAATGGTTTTATTGTCTGATTTTAAAATTCAAGAAAAACATTTTAATTTCTAAAACAAAAATATATATAGTCTTATCTTATTAAGGTACTCAGAAGTTTAAAAAATATTAAATTTGGACACTGTTTTGTTTGTTAAATATTTATTAAAATTAAAGTAATAAAAACCACTATTGGTCTTTATTAGAAATAAAAATTAAAAAAGAGCGGCCATTTTAAGCACTATAAAACATTGTAATATTTAAAACAAAAAAAATCCGGATCTATTTAGGTAAGTTAGGTTAGGTTGAAAGATATTAATTTTGGACACGGTTTTGTAAGTAAAATATAACTTAAAATTTGAGTACCAAACAAGATACCAAAACAAGATACCAAAACCAAGAATGTGCTACTAATTAGGGCAGTGTAAAGAAATTTTATTTACACCTGTGGGATAATATTTTATAATAATGTGGTATAATATTGTGGCGAGCGTAGTGCAGCGGTAACGTACCAGCTTCTCACCGCAGCGATCCCAGTTCGAATCTCGGAACCGGACATTGGCATTTTAATCGCTCGTCACCTCACAGATGGCTTGGCAAACCACTGTGTAGTATTATTGCATGTTTCAGTGCTTGGATAACGTTGAAGGAACAGCGTGGAAAAGAGGTTAAACATCTAATAACCCGGCACCCACGGTACTCTGGTACTTAGGCATAAAGCCTTCGTGGAGTGTTAAACAGATAAAAAAAAATAAAAAATAAAACACGCATGCTTTTTTTTATTTTGCATTTTTGTGTATTTTGTTAATAAAACATTACAAGCAACAAAGTCAATAAAAATGTTAAAAATATGTTTTATATTGGTTAGGCCAATTTATTTATTAAATGGTTTTATTTGTTGGGTACCTACATGCCAAAAAGAATGGGACCGCTTTGATCCTGGTCCCAAGATATAGCAAGCTGACCCTATTTAGCCCTATTAACCCCTATGAACTGGCCGGTCGCCTGAAATAAAATAAAGAAAAATCTCCCAAGAACCCAAAAATTCTAATTAAAAACCGATGTTTTGGTGGCAAATCTGCCAACATTGCGTTGTCAAGGTAAAATGAGGTTAAAAATCAAAATAGAAAATTAACAACACGCATTTAATAAAAATCATAGAATAAACTGGAATACTTCAAGTATTAAAGCAGAGGAAACTTGTTCTAAAAAACGCAAAATTAAAGAAAGTGCGTATACATTACTAAATAAAGATTATTTTGTAGCATTAATTTCAGTTAATTTAAATAACAGTTTGTTACATTTGCTTGGTGCTAGGGTATCTTCGGAAAAACTAAAAATTAACTAACTTATCACCTTTTTGAATATTTATTTGAAATAAAAAATATACCAGTTATTCGTGTCACTCGTGACTCAAATGTCAAACTATTTTTAGAGTATTCGTTAAGCGGGCTTTACATTTGACAAGTTATTGATCAAAAACTTGTTCAATTACTTTGTCAAATATTTTATAAAGAAATTCAAAAGTTGGATGTTTTTACTCTCTTCAAGTTATTGTCAAATTTAATTTCAACTTCATCAAATGGTTATCTAGGGTTATGTTAACTATTAACTAATTACTAAAAGGCCCCTAAAAATATTGATGACAAGTTTTAATTTCCTTAAGTACTTAAGCAAGCTACTTGATAAATAAGTTGAGAAATTTTTTAACCGTCAAGTCACTTGAACAAGCACTTGTTCAATTAATTGATCAATTACTTGTCAGGTGTAAAACCTGCTTAACTGAAGGCAAAAAATTCGAAACAATTTTATTTTAAATATTATTTTAAATTTTTATTTTTAACTTTATTTTATCTTGACAACGGTGGCAGATTTATTTTGATTTAGGCGATCGGCCTGTTCATAGGGTCAATAGAGCTGAACAGGGTCAGCTCGCTATACCCCGGGACTGAAGTGGTCCCATACTTCCTAGATTTTTTAGCGTGTACCCAACAAAAAAGACCAATATAAATGTTGTAGAAGCATGTGAAGTGTATGCAACACAAACATAATTATTTTAATTAATAATTATACCTACATAAAACTTTAATTTTATAATTTAGGGATGGTTCAAGATATATTTACCCAATACTAAAATGGGACCAACCAGGACCCACTATTGGATACTGTATAGGTATAGCGATCCTTATGGTTATATTTCATGGTTTAACATTTTTTATGTATAAATTAAGAGAAATAATTTACAATTGCTGTTTCCCTCAATCAGAATCGACAGATGTTCCAGTGACGACAATGGATCCTTCAGAAATACAAATGCTTTAAAAACGTAGTTATTAATTTTACCTTGAAGCATTTATTACGCAAAAATAGACTATTTCCTTTAAAAAGACAAGTTTTTGATTGTCACTTTATACCTCGTAATTGCTATCGTTAAGTAAATGTATTGTGTCTTAAGGAAAACTGAAAATCATGTAAGCTGTTATTAGAAAATTGGACATAAATCTAAACAAGTAATAGTTTAACTTTTAAATAAAGATTAAATATATGTGTATTGTGTTGCCAATTTAATTGCCATACGAAACAGCACTAGTCATTACTGGTATATTCATAAAAAAGAGTATTAGTATTAAAAAGGAAATATCCTATTTTTGCTTTAAACTGACTTTTGTAACTGATTTTTGTTCGAGGTCATTAAATGTCATAGGTTTTCAATAAAATCGTTGATAAAATAAAGCATTGGGGTGCACTGTTTTTTTTTAAATATCTGGGTGGCAATGTTTAACAAATTTTGACTTTGATAGTAAAAATGCCACGTTAATCATTTTAAAATAAAATGGCACAAGCAGTGTGCAAAAGAAAAAAAATATTTACCTAAAGTTTTTTTTAATTTAAATTTATTTAATATACATCCATGTTCACGCCACGCTAATACTACGGCTACGATACC